>OU015495.1:63696141-63983641 GCA_907164885.2 Dolomedes plantarius | reverse complement strand
TGGCCAACAGATGTCACCACTGCCCCCTCTCTCTGCATTGACCGGTCCCCACCTTCCACTCTTCAACCCCTAAATCTGCGTTCTACATCCTGACATTGGCTTTTTATCCTCTTCCCTGCAATACTCCAGCCCCTGGAACGGTACTTTCACGGCAGGTACAATTCAGGTAAGAACCCCTTCGCGGTCCGTAGAAGTGTCTGCACTTTGCGTAGAATCGGTGACGTAGATCGGCTATCGATTTGTTTATACTGTAGGCTAGGCACAGGAGCGAAGGGGTGGGCTACGAGGTGTGGCCCGGTGCCAAAAGTTCGAATAGATCCTCTTATGAATTTTTCTTTTTTCAAATGAGCAAGAAATATAGTCGAGTATTTATGCATATACATACTTTGCGGGTAGTCACAACCTACTAAGAGGTGACTTTATTTCTTTGTCACATGTATTTTGGTAAGCAGGGAAAACCACGATTTGAACTATGTTTCCTTTTTTTATTGAAATATCGATGGAAACATACAGAAAATAACTCTTGAATGTGAAATAATATTGCAACGCAAATGTAGCTTACTTCAGTTGTGTTATAAGTAAAATGTAGTTTAGGTGTAACTGTACCTTAAGCAAAGTTTTCCCGCCTTTCATAATCCTTTTAGTAGCAGTGAATAGCAACCATGTGAAAATGTCTTGCGAAATAACATGGGTATTGTGAAATAACATGCTCATAAGCAGTAAAATAAATGCCAGTTTGATATTTATTCTAATCTCGTGTACGATGACGCAATATTTGTATCTGAATTCGAATTAAACTTTTCGTCTATACAATCAATATCTTTTTCTACAGCCTAAATAATATGGTTATACTGCAGTATAAGTTACAGAGCGAATAGAAAATGTGATTGTTTTTTCATTTTTACTCTGTTTATTATTCTCTTTCTAAAGAAATATATGTAATTATATTATATTCATTTATGTAATTATATGTAATCACACACACATATATATATGTGTGTGTGTGTGTGTATGTTTATTTATTTATTTATTTATTTAGGGGGAAAAGTTATGTTTTTCAGTTGTGCACGTTATATATGCATGTTCTTCGTATTATTTGTAATTCCAAACGTACACACACATTTAAACAATTTTCACTACATAATATTAAAAAAAAGTTATTACTTACCTTTTAAAATTTTAACCATGACATTATCTATTAAGGAAATTGAGGAGAATTTTTTGGCATACAGCCAATTAATATTTTAAGTCAAATATTTTTAAACAACATGATTCGTTAAAAACCTCCTAATAGAGTGTCTATGTTGTAAATACTTTCATTTAGAATTCCTATTATAATTATATATATATATATATATATATATATATATATATATATATATATATATATATATATATATATACATATATATACATATATACATATATACATATATATATATATATATATATATATATATATATACATATACATATACAGTCAAACCTCGGTATCTCGAACTTGAAGGGAGAGACAAAAAAATTCGAAATATCGAAAATTCGAATTATCGAAAATCGCATATTATCAATAGTATTAGAGAAAAAAAAAGCTTTTTTAAAAAGTAAAAGATACCTTTTTGAAAAGTAATCCATTTTTTTATTTTAATAAACACTATTACAAAATTATTTGAAAAAAGATTCAGTTGTTGTTTGCATCAGAGAAGAGTATGAAATTTTATCTATTACACTTTCTAAGTGTACAATGGCTTTAAATGTGTCCTCTTACATATTTGGCTGACTTTCAACATATTTCCTCAAAGGGTTCACTGCAAAGTCCTTCTTTGTTTGTCAAATTTGGTGGCAAATGGCGGATTTCGTCCTCCTCTTCTGATACTACACAAGAAGCTTTCGTCTAACCGAGGATGTCATTGTCCTCCCACTGACTCCACTATTAACGTATCATATACGACGACAAAGTCATTGAATTCCATGTTATCGAGGTGCATGAGCATTGAGGCACTGGCTTGAATGTAAGTCAGCACAGGCATGGATTCACACTTGTTTTTTCTTTCTCTCCTTGTTGTAATGGTAAGAAATTCTACAATCTTCTTGGAAGCCACCCACCTCTTGATTTTTGTTCATCACTTCATTTCCTGTTTTGTTAAATCCCCAACCCCACTAGAAAGTAACCTTGGAGAATAGAAGAACAAAAAATAAAAGAAAGGATGGATGGTCACTGCATATGCATGGCAACTAACTGAAACGAGATAACGAAATAATCAACAAAAATTTCAAATCCCATCTTGGGAGGGTCAAGAGAAGTTGTGACTTAATTGTGTTATCTTCCGTCTTTATATCCCTCTTTTTAAAGGGTTTTACCACTGTAATGTTTGAATAGCTTTTCTATTTTTTAGAAATTTTTTTTGATATAATTTTTTTGTTTTTAGAAAAATTTTTCTTCTACATTTATAGAAAAAAATTCAAGTTATCGAGGGACGAGAAAAAAAAATTCGTCAAAACAAGGTTTTTGTAACATTGAGTGCATAGGAAATTTCAAGGGAATTTTTTTTTCTTCGAGATATCGAAAAATTCGCGAAATCGAGGTTCGAGTTAAAGAGGTTTGACTGTATATAAAATAGGAATTTTATAGGGTATAATAGGAGGTTTTTAATATATATATATATATATATATATATATATATATATATATATATATATATATATATATATATATATATATATGTGACATTTCACCCCCTGATTCCATAACACATTCAATAAGCACAAAAACGAGGCAAAGTTCTATAAAATTGCAGTCCTTTTATTCAGAGTTGGGAACGGATATCAGAGCGTCCTTCTAGCATGACGCGGAACATACAAGTCTTTTCACATACACAGCCAACAACAGAATAATCCTGCTCTCTTAGTCAGGGGCTGTACCAAAGTCAGCGACTGTTTACATGAACACAGATGTTTTTCGTGGGTGGTATACTACTATAAGAGGCACATTGGGTGCGCTTTATCTTTATGATATTGTTTGACACTTTTGATCCTTTATCTCTGGCACCTGCAGCCATTATCTCTGAGATATTGTGAACTGCGGATTTTAGATGACTAGAGACGGGGTTTGGGTTACTCCTTCTGGGCGGCATGGCTAATAATCCTATCAACTGAAAAGAATTTATTGTGTTATTTTCCCCACTGGAATTTGCAGATGTTCACTTGCTTTTGGGTGGGCTATTCCTGAGAGAAAGGGTCCTCTCTTAACATATGTGGGACCCGAATTATAGAAATAGACGAGATTCAACTTATAATGTCAAGATTCAACTTATAATGTCACATCCCCCCTCCCAAGAGGCTATCATCCTATGCCTGCATAGGGTGAGAGACACCTGAGTGTGAGTATGTTGGGACCTCACCTAATTCACTCTGCAAGATCAACATTATAAGTTTTACTACTTCAATTTTTAAGTTAAGTCATAATCGATATAAAACTCTTGATCTGCAGTATCAAGCTCTTTATATCGACATACGTTAGCTGGAATTATAAATCTTTCCGTATCTCTGGAGAAGTTCTCCACCTATCTAAATTCCTCCATCTCCAGTCATCGTGTTCAATACCATAACAATACAATTACTTGTCCTCAAATTAATAGGTGCACAATTACAACAATAGTCTAATAGTAATTAAAAAGTACATAATTATAACAATATTAGTGGGAGAATAAAATAATAAGGTAATATACTAGTATAGCCATGAAAATAATAACATAGAAATGGCAAGTGATATGGCATAATTGAATCTCTCTGCAAATACATCAATAGTCTGGTAATAATTATGAATAAAATAAGGTATAAGATAATATAATTGTATAGCCATGAAAAGAATAACATAGAAATGGTAATGGGTATGGCTTAATTGAATCTCCATGCAGATACATTATACCGAAAATCAGTTCTAATTCAATAGTAATCTACATGAAATCATACACAAAAACAATTCAATTCTGATACTTGTAAATCAATGCTAAATCAATACACAGAAATGATACATTAAATACTTCAATTCAGGTAAACGTAACTCAACATTAATTAAATAGGAAAACATATTGACAATCACGCACTAAATTAGTTCAATTCAGAAAAATATAACTCAATACTATTTACACTTCTAGAGCACTGGTTTACTCGGATAATAATTACTATTTATACAATCACAATAATGCCAGTATGATCATAAAATAGATAATATGATAATAGTGCGTAATAATGAAAAAGAAATAACAGGTGATATAATATAATAAAATCCTTACTAAGACACAAATATATCATATGAACATAATGCTTTTTACAATTATTAGATTATTCATCTCTTTCATTCCACTTAAATTCTCTCATGTTTTTTAATGCACTATATTCCTTAATACAGGGGAATAACTTCTATTTTTCTTAATCTCAAGATCTCTTTCCTATACTCTTTTAGATCTCTACATTGAGCGAAAATTAATCCTTTTACCCTTCCAGTATTCATCTCTCACAAGCTCAATTTTTCAATTACCTTATCCTTCTAACCTAGCTGTGGTGTTCTGACTTATGATGACATCTGCTAATCAGAGTACTAATTTCTCATGATAGCTTGTCTTTGAATAAGCCTGTCCTATTTAAATGAATTTAAGATTCTACTGAAAGGTACAAATTTCCTCCTTCCATTTTTTCCTTAAATCCATAATTTAAAAATAATAAAATAATTCTGACAACTTCAGCTAGTTTGGTTAAGGTATAATCATTATTCGTCTCTTTTTACACACTCAAAGGAATCGGGGACTCGCTCTTTCACCTCCCCCTCTAAAACACTACTCGTCGTTTGACCTACTTCTGTTGGGTGGGGTCAGGGTTCACACTGTTACTCCTAGCACGCTCTATAAGGCCTCAATGCTACAGGTAATTCTGACGTCTTAAAAATTTTTAGCAGGTTCCATATTCACTCTCCCAATACCATATTTACTTTTAAGCAAATATACCAATAAACGATGACAATAGAGGAATGAGCTCCGACGGTAGACTCATGTTCGCAAATTCAGGTAATTTATCCTGAATGGCATTCTGAGTCTTATAGTCTTCAGTCAAATCAAGTGTATTCCTGATTTGCATAGACGTTTTTGGATGCTCGTGTTCTCCATTGCCATTCGTTAGCATTATATCATCACAGTTATTTTGAATACGACCATAATATAATTTAGCACAGTTATTATCATCAGAATATTCATTTATCATTTTACTCGACCTACATATTAATACACGTTACTCCTAATTCAAATTAATAAAATACCAATTAAACAATTATATACCAATACACTACGCAATTACTAATTACACATATGAAAATTATTGAATTAACCTCTACTCACAATTTGAAATTAATACAATGTCACTTAAACAATTATATATAAACACACTAAACATATACTACCCATAAGCATGAAAAATAGTAAATCAACACTTACTCACAAATTTAAGTTAATAATAATAATAAAACATACTGCTAACGGAATCAAACAGACGTAAAGATGACACTAGTAGCACTTAATTTAATATCCTGGTTAAATAGCTTCATACGTGGTAAAGATAATAATATATTCTTCAACTGGGTATCTCCTGTATAACATACACCTTAATAGTTCTAGTTAGAAAACCTATAATAGCTTATATACTGATAATTTTATCCATAACAATCTTACCTTGCGTTTGTTGCACTGTTAGCGGTAACACTGTTTTTATGAATTGTCCGTTATAATCACTGTGTTCCGGATCCTCTAAACACCATAGTGGGTTACTATGCACTTCACTAAAGTTTTGCAGTAAGAATCTATGAGATGAGCCCATCACTCAACGTGATCACAAATACACACACACACACACACAAAACGCTAAAAATAACACTTCGTCGCTCGATGACACTTAGGGCCACATCAAAAGGCTAATCAGAACCTTTGACAATTGCACTGCCCGTCATAAATAATACTTGACGTGCACACATAATCACACTGATCTATATTTCATTTTAACACATCCTAATTGGATCTGTGAAGTCGGCAGGGTCTCTCTAATCAGTAATAAATTTCTGTGCTCATTCATTACTCTCTTGTTCTGCCACATTCTGTCCAGGTAAACTGCATCTCGGGGACTCACCACATAACACTGTACAGCTTTCTGACACGAATACTTTTCTTCTGAATATCGGAGAAACATTGCCACTCTCAAATGGGTTTAGTCCCGATCTCTTGTCAGCCCCTCTAGTCTTAGGCTGCAGAGAAAGTTCACTTTCTCCCCTTACTTAGTTTGTCCGAAGCTAGTGTCAATGACCTCTGATTATCACCGAACTCCTTCCATCTTGTATACGAATGATGCTTTCCACTGCAACACCAGTGAGCTATTACAGCACTGTCTTCCTTCGTAACGGGGGTGCAATATGACACCCTCCTCGGTTCGGTGTGGGGAATTGGGAAGCAAGGCTCGTCCGCCATGTTTGTCCTTCTTGTCTTCTATTGCCTTAAAATGCATATAAGTTCATTTAATCAATTTGATTTCTTCTTATTAAAATCCATTAGGTTTCCTTCGCAAAGTAACTATCCTGTCGGCTTGTGACATTTCACCCCCTGATTCCATAACACATTCAATAAGCACAAAAACGAGGCAAAGTTCTATAAAATTGCAGTCCTTTTATTCAGAGTTGGGAACGGATATCAGAGCGTCCTTCTAGCATGACGCGGAACATACAAGTCTTTTCACATACACAGCCAACAACAGAATAATCCTGCTCTCTTAGTCAGGGGCTGTACCAAAGTCAGCGACTGTTTACATGAACACAGATGTTTTTCGTGGGTGGTATACTACTATAAGAGGCACATTGGGTGCGCTTTATCTTTATGATATTGTTTGACACTTTTGATCCTTTATCTCTGGCACCTGCAGCCATTATCTCTGAGATATTGTGAACTGCGGATTTTAGATGACTAGAGACGGGGTTTGGGTTACTCCTTCTGGGCGGCATGGCTAATAATCCTATCAACTGAAAAGAATTTATTGTGTTATTTTCCCCACTGGAATTTGCAGATGTTCACTTGCTTTTGGGTGGGCTATTCCTGAGAGAAAGGGTCCTCTCTTAACATATGTGGGACCCGAATTATAGAAATAGACGAGATTCAACTTATAATGTCAAGATTCAACTTATAATGTCACATATATATATATATATATATATATATATATATGTGTGTGTGTGTGTGTGTGTGTGTGTGTGTGTGTGTCTGTGTGCATAAATGTTTATAGCTTCGTAAAAATATATTGTAGACAAATGAAATATACATCAAATTGAAGAGAAATTTTCCAAATTTCTTATCTGTTCAGTAGACTTTGATGTGTGCTTCCGTAGTTGCCTTGCAGACGTTAAGATCATATTCAGTCTCTTCCCGTACACGGCAGAGAACACCCGGCGTGATTGACGAAACAGCTTCAGTGATCCTTTCTTTTAAATGGTCCAGATTTCAAACATGAATGGAAGACACTCGTGTTTACATAACCCCAAAAGTAGAAATCCATGGTGGTAAAGTTTGGAGACCGTGGGTGCTGGATAATCCACCATTCTGGTCCCACCCAACACTGAGTCCGATTGCGGTAAATTGTGAAGGAGCTCCATCTAACATTAATTGCTTCAGATTTAATTCTCTAGTATTTCCCGGCGCTAGTCTCGGATTCTGTCAGAGTCTGTCCGTAGACTTTCACACACATAAACTTTTCATTTTCATTTAGTGTTTCTCTTTCATTTAGCGTATGACATGTGTCTGTAACATGATTTGTTGCATAGATACGACCTTTTGAATCCTCACTATAATTTTACGGACACACAGTATATTAAAAACATCTTTAGTTAGTTAACCCTAAAATTAACTGGTTCGGAATGTTGTACCGAGATAAATTAAAGCCTAGTGTCTAGAAATATAATTAAAATTTTCAGTGAGCAGTGGGCTGTTTTACTCTCAGCAGTTCCTGCCCCAATTGGTTCCTTATTGTACTGCCCCTTTCCATAGTCTACGAAGTACCTCCCCACCATAATTTTCATTTGCAATACCACATTGACCCTTATCATCTGAAGGTTTTACTGTGGGCCATAAAATAACGACCATCTATCTTGCAATATTTATAGACTCTTGATCGCTATCAATGGCCACACCGACAGCTATTCTTCTATTTCCTCCTGGTGTACAAGCCCCAATTTACCCCTGCCTCTGCAGCCTTTACAATAGATTTGTTCTTGGCCACACACCGCGGTAAATTATACCATTCCGCTTCTAATATATATATATATATATATATATATATATATATATATATATATATATATAAATTCTTGAGCCCGTTTTCTTGGGATACATGGTACCCCACCCTGTAAGGAAAAGGATAAGGGTAATTTACTTACTAAACACATTTACGAAAAAACCCATCAGAAAGCGATTTTTCATACCGCACATCTATAAATCGATTTGTCTGTAAAAGTTTATAAAGTTTAGAAAAGATTTTTTTATAAACACACACAAATATTATATATATATATATATATAATATTTGTGTGTGTGTTTGTGAGTATATATATTTATAAAAAAATCTTTTCTAAACTTTATAAACTTTTACAGACAAATCGATTTATAGTCAAATATGCAATGAAGAACACCCCCTTTTTAAGGGAAGTTCTTCCCTTAAAAAGGGGCAATTTTCCTCTTCCTTCCTTAAGAGAAGAGGATTTATCCCTTTTTAAAAGTTTTATTTTTAATGTCTTATGCATTAGTGGCGAAGCACCGCTTGCAGTTAATTTTATTTTTTATCAGTCCTGCATGAATAAATTACGTCGTGTGTTCATTCCGAACATCAATCTTTTACCTCTGCGAAACCACTAATGAGAACGTAGACTTATGGCACGACAGCTGTAAAAAAATAAGTAAAGGAACAAAAATTTTCAACAAAAATGTCTTGCATTTTCATCGGCTTGCTCTCTGAAAATCTGAACAAGCAAAAAAAATGTTCCTTTCGGAGAGAAATGCCCATGATTAACAATGTTGTAAATTTTTCATAATTTCCCAAGGTTCTTTTTAAAAAAAATTAAACCGACATAAATATGAGCTTAAAAATGGCCTTTTTTAAAAATATATCTTAACTAACAAACTTCTTCCAGTATAAAATTTTAATGATCATTTCAAAAGGAAAAGGAATTTTCTCATAAATTAAATTTTATGACGGTGATTTAGCAAAGAATATTTAGGGTGATATATTTAATAGTTTTTTTTTTAAGGATTATCTTCAAAATTTGGGACACCCGCATTTTAAAATGTTAAATCATCAAAATGCTTTTCATTACATTCCTAAAAGTGATCTGCTTTAAACCTGTCATTTTGACTCAATTTAAGGCCGCTTAATTCAACGGGAAAAAATTTGGATTTTCTGTATGTGTCATTTATTATTAGATATATGACATTAAAAAGGCGACAAGAGCCAAATAAAAGAAAAAGGGGGAAAATTTTAATTCAGTATAAAACTAAAATGTCATTAATTAAATACTGATAAGCTCATTAATTAAATACTGATTGTAAACGGAGGAATTCTTAAATATTCAATTCAACTGTAACATAATAAAAAAATAACTAAACTGCAATGAAAACAATGCGGATTCCGTTTTTGTCAGTCTAGCATCGAGTTTTTTTTCTGTAAGCGATTTCATTATTATTGTCCAAGAAATATGTGTTTTTATTAGCTTTGTTTCGTTTATCATTCGAATTCATTTCTGATCAGATAATCGAAAGCCAGAACATCTTTATCCCAAGATTTTACAAAGATAGTTGTACTTAACCGCGACGGGAAGGTACATTTATTTTTTTCAACCGGAGTCAGTGAAAAAATGTTCCTGATATTTTTTTATCCAGAGACAATTTTTTTTTTACTTTTTGGACACATATAGGGATTTTTAGTGTTTCAGCTTTTCTATGAGAACTCACAAAACAAAATAGTAGTTTAGGAATCCTCCTTGAAAGCGCAACAGATGTCACAACAAAGAATTCCTCCTTAATCCTGGCACTTGACTCCCTTCAGCAACAAAACCATATCGTTATATTACTTTTATAAAACTTGTAGCAAACTCATAGAAATAACGCACAGCTTCTTAAGACTGCTATGTACTAACCCCATTGGATTCGCTCACCTCAATGTTAACCTATGTTGAAAATTTGTCCACGGATTGCCGACTTGGATTCAAAGATTTTTTTTAAAAAATTGTACTCCGTCATAGAGAAAGAAATTGTTCATGTGTGTACATTTTTCGTTTTATAAAAAAATGCAATTAATATTTTAAAATTTAAATTATTCGGGGAAAATCTGGTATAGTGTGTTTTAAATGCTCATAAATTCCTTCGGTGGACGAAATTTATAAAATGAATCCTGTAGCGCTTTGCAGAAAAGTTCAGGCTATCTGACAATACCAATTTTATTTGATTATCAGCATTTATGTACCTGTAAATAGTTGACAAAAATATATTTTAAATAAAAAATTTGGGGGTCAGCGCTAAACCCTCCTATAGAGAGAGAGCCATTACAATCCCTCAAAATGTCAATCCTAAGGGGGGTGGAATTCTCGAACTGTCAACTGGACTGCTCCCACCACAGAGTCTGCAAGAAGAGAAAAAGGGAAATACGATTTCTTTTCTTAGTACATAGCAGCCTTAATAGCCTCAACACAAAATAGGAGTGGCAACAAATTTCTAGCCAGGGCTCCCAACGAAAAAAAAGTAATAAACACAGATGGTAATAAAAAATTAGCTTTTCAATATATATATATATATATATATATATATATATATATATATATATATATATATGTATGTATGTATGTGTGTGGGGGGGGAGCTTGGTACATGAAGTGCCTAAGTCAGTTTTTTCCAAGATGTCCTTGTTTCCTTATGTCTCTTTAAAAAAATATTATTTTCAATGCAAGAAGTACCCAAGTCTGTACAATGGTTTAGTAAATACTTTTAAAGCATCGGGCAGATTTGGGTACTTCTTACATTGAAAATAATATTATTTTTAAAGAGATATAAGCAAACAAAGTCATCTTCGAGAAAACTGACTTCTTGTACCAAGCCACAGATATATATATATATATATATATATATATATATACAGGGTGGCTAATAAATACTGTGACAAATATCGAATCATTTAATTACACACAGATGAAATAGAAAATGGAAAATACAACAATATTATGAACATTATACATGAAAGTTTACCATGAAATAATTTTACTCGAATCGACCGCCATCTTTATCGATTACTAAAGATAATCTCTTACGCCACTGTCCTATTGCGGCACGAATCATTTTATGAGGTAATTTGTCCCATTCACTCCGTATGGAAGCTTTGAGGGAGTCCAAACTTCTGTGCTGCTTAGCATTTACTTTAGACTCTAAAATCCCCCAAATGCAATAGTCTAAAGTATTTAGATCTGGTGAAGAAGGTGGCCAATCTTCTTGCTTGATAAACTTCGGGCAATTGACATGGAGCCATTCCTGTGTTGTTTTGGATCGGTGGGACGGTGCAGAATCTTGCTGAAATATCCAATTCTTTTTGGGATACAATCTGTTAGCATGTGGTAATAAACGTGTAGCCAATACTTCCTGTTTGTAATATTCAACATTGATTTTTACCCCTTTATCGATGAATTTCAGAGGCAGTTTTCCATTGTGTGACACTGCAGCCCAAACCATAACAGAATTCTTGTTCTGAAAGCGTTTAACAGTTCGAAGATTTTCAGGTATATCCTCGAAGGTTGCTGAATATACAACATCATTTTTAGCATTATAACTTTGTTCTGTACAAAACAGCTTCTCATCAGAGAAAATTATTTTTTCAACACTTTTGCTACCGTGCCGGTTCAGCAATTTCTTACATCTTTGTAACCTTTTTACTATTTGTGCAGTAGTCAAACCTTGAACTTTTCTTTTGCGATAAGGGCGAAAACCCAGGTCTTCATTTATGATAAGTTGCATAGTTCTGCGACTGATGTTCTCTTCTGCAGCCATTTTATTTGCAGAACGTTGTGGATTTCTTCGTATCTTTTCACGAATTCTTTTGATACGTTCTTTTGTACGAACAGTGCGTGGACGACCAGACCTTGGTCGATCTTTACAGCTATTGGTATCCGATAATCGATTTATAGTCCTATATATAAGCGTCCTATTAAAACCAAGGCATTTTAATTGCTTAAATATTTTACCTGCAGAAAATCCGCGATCAAAAAGCTGTTTAACCATTAACCTTTTGGCTTCCATCTTTAAAAATATTCTACATATTTTACTTTAAACAAAAATCGTCTGCGTTTACAAAAAGTTGCCAATCACACAAATAGATAGATAAATTGTTTTTCCAAACGATTAAAATTAACTCTTATTTTTTGGAGTGTTACAGTATTTATTAGCCACCCTGTATATATATATATATATATATATATATATATATATATATATATATATATATGTATATATATATATGTATATATATATATATATATATATATATATATATATATATATATATATATATATATATATATATATATATATATATATATATATATATATATATATATATATATATATATATATAACTCGTGGCGCTACAGTTCGCTGTGGATCAAGGCCGGCAGTGTCCATCACCGCTTTATTGACCGTGAGCTTGGGGTGCCATACAGCATATGTCTCAGTCAGGTGGTCAAACTGGCGTGGGACCCCCAGAGTTTAGTTACCAAGCAAGCTTGATCCTCATTTTATCGACTCACTCAAGGGATGAAAGGCCGAATCGACTTTGCCCAGTCGCAGGATCGAATCCTGGACCTGTGGGGTGGCAGCTATATATATATTTTAATCATTAAAAAATTGCAAATAAAATAACACCCCCCCGATTTTTTAAGCTTACATGAAGTTAAAGTCATTCTATTTATTTGTCAAATTTTATCCATTTCATCATTCACCTCCAAATTAATTTTCTAAAGATCTTGTTTCTTTGATGCGTGTTTCTTATCGTCTATCACATGCTCCTTCTATTACGTCTTTTACTAGTTCTGTTTTAGGTATACATGTGGGACGATTTTAATGATAATTATTTATTGCCTGTTTTGCCATTATACGATCGTTTACGCTTTCAGTTTATGAGAATTTGTGTCTTTTGTTGTAATTCAGTTAACTTATAAAAAAACTCTCTAAAATTACTCAGAAGTGTTAGGTAAAATATATGTAAGGTTGCATTACTATTTGTGAAGAGCGTAATGTAGCCCGCCGTCAGCGGATTAGACGAGCCTGTTATAAATAATAGATAGTGACAAGAAACGCCTTGGGAGTAATAATTTATTGAAATTTTTGTTGCAATGACAAAACGTTTTCTTATCTATGATTGCGAAGAATACCTAAAAAGTACGACTTAATTATTTATTTATTTATTTATTTTTTATTTTTTTTAAACGAAATAAAATAAACTCAACTCTCAATATTTCGACAACTATGTATCGCTTACTAAATCTACTTGAATATTTAGTTTCGTTTTTTAACGATGTTTGCATGATTGTGATTTTTCTTTTTTCTTCTCATCGTACAATCCCGTTTTGTTTTCTCATCGAAGGGTTGCAAGATCAAAGCAATAAACTTGTTTGGGATGTCCTCTCAGAAGGTAAGATTTATTGATTTACAACAGTACTTAAGTGCGCTTCATGCTACTGTCTCTAACAAATCATACACTTTCCAGTGGCTTGAGCATCAACGTACCCCATGAAGAAAAAAGGAAAATGTTTGCTTATTTTTTCATACCACGTCGGTTTTTTTTATAAACATTTGAGTAAAGCCTTTATAATAAAACTTTTGACAGATTCCCAATATTAGCTAGTCATACACTATCTGGCCAAAAGTATCCGGACACCCCCCTAAAGAAGTAGATCTGGCAGGTGACGTAATTTGATGCGTAACCGAAAGCTATAAAAGTGTTAGTAATGGTTTTTCAGGTCATAGTTAGGCGTTTGTGAGACAACCAGTAAGTCAAAATGTTTAGTGACTTTGATCAGGGCATTACAGTGGGATGCTACCTTTGTGGGAAATCCCATCGTGAAATTTCGAGCATTCCACAGAAACCAAAATCCACCGTGAGTAATGTAATTGTGAAGTGGAAATGTTTAGGCAGTGACACTGCAGAAAAACGAAGTGGCAGCACGAAAAAAATTAGTGAACGCAGCCGTAGAACTATGAAAAGGGTAGTGAAACAAAATCACAAGTCCTCGTTGATTGAAATCACTCAGGAGTTCCAACGTTCATCAGGCGTTAGTGCTAGCAGCAGGACTGTTCGTCGAGAGTTAAAAAACCTAGGATTCCATGGTCGTTCAATTGCAATGGTGCAAAGCTCACCGTCATTGGACTGTGGACATGTGGGAAAACGGTCTTTGGAGTGATGAATCTCGCTTTACAATCTGGCAGTCCGATGGACGCATCTGGGTTTGGCGGATGCCCGGCGAGCGCTTCTTACGTGACTGCATTGTGCCGACTATTAAGTTTGGTGGTGGCGGCATCATGGTTCTGGGATGTTTTTCATGATTTGGCCTGGGTTCCTTAGTTCCTGTGGTTCAAAACATAAACTCTGAGATGTATGTAGACATTCTGGACAATGCTGCTCTCCCAACTCTAGGCAATATTTCGGGGAAGGCCCATTTCTCTTCCAGCAGGATAACTGCTCCATTCACACATCGAGACTTGCGCAGGCATGGTTTGACGAAATGGGTGTTCAAAAACTGGACTGGCCTTCTCAGAGCCCCGATCTAAATCCCTCTGAACACCTTCGGGACGAATTAGAACGCAGATTACGTAGCCAGCCAAATCGACCATCCTCACTGCCAACACTCACTTCAGCTGTGATGGACGCCTGGAAGTCAATTCCTATGGACACCTATCAAAAACTGGTTAAAAGTCTCCCCAGGCGTGTACAGGCCGTCATCGATGCAAAAGGAGGACCAACATCATATTAATATATGCCTCAGAACTCTCCGTGTCCGTACCACTGGGCGTCCGGATACTTTTGGCCAGATAGTGTATATTCGTGTAGCTCTGTGAAATACGTGTTATTATTGTTAACACATTCTTGACCGGCAATTTTATTTAAATATATACGCAAATCACCAGCAAAGACTGAAATTTTGGAATAAAGTATGGCATTGATATTTTCTGAAATCTGGAAATCTGTTAGCTTTTATTGGGGGTCATAAATTAAGTGATAAAATGTGAGGATTTGCCTGAAACTCATTCAGGTCGTAGGAAAGGCAGATTTCAAGGAAGCAATGTTCAGTTGATCAGAAATTTCTCCAGTATGACTTTCATATATCTTAAATTTAAATTATTTTCAACATTTGCGTGTGCTCGGTACCGGTCATCAATGGGTTTTAAGCTCTTTGTTAACTAATTATAAATTTGGTGGTCCTCGGGAGGAATGAAATTTAAATAAAACTAGTTGTACTGACATGACCATTACAGTTTATTTGACAGAAAACCAACCTCGACTCCAGAAGTAGGTTCAATTCACGATCCTGATGAACACGTTAAAACCATAAATTCTATAGTTGTACGCAATCCTCAGTTTTCCAGACATGACAGATGATACGCTATCATAGATCAATGTTATGGAACATCTTCGGAGTTTTGAGTATCATCACAAAAGGAAACGTGACTTATTTAATTTCTTCGTGTTGGTATCTCAAGGTTTAACAGTAAATTTACCTCAGTTTTAATCATGTAAGTAGTTATATTATATTTATAGGAATAAAAACAACAATAACACAATTAAAATAATGATAAGGAAGTGGTGTACACATGACTAGGAATGTACACAGCATTTATGAATTTCATAAAGTACTGAAAGATGAAGCCTGCTAAAGTGATGTATTTTAGTTTGCTTGAACACTTTTGCCAGAGTTAAAATCTCATATGATCGATAAATTTATGTACATTCCACGGTTGGAATTTCGACCATTTCTGTTTATTTGCACACAAGGGGGCTTTTAGTTTTTAATCTCATTAAATTTCTCTTATAAAGACCATGAAATTTTGAAACGATGAGTGTAAACATCATCAGAGGAAGCTGACATTTATCTTTTGTTTTTATGATATTATTTAATAAAAGATACTCAATTGAGAGAATACTGCATTAATCTCTTTGTACTAAAAAATTGATAACTTCCTAAACTGACCTAAAACCTGTTAAAAACTCCTCTCAATAAATGGGAATTCAAATTTTTCTCCAGGAATATCATAATTGAAGTTTAAAATATAACCTTCATGTGATGATTTGCAAAATACAGATTAATTTTATACATCTCAAGGGATGTATATAAAGAGATAAATTAAAGTCCGAAAAAATTAAACCAATTTCGTGTGTTTCATAAGTATCAAAGTTTACTGTATGAGAGATATTCATTAAAAGTAAACAATTACAACAATCAAGATTCGTGAAAAGAAAAATACAGGCTTCTCCTCATTCAATTTTCTCGTATATTAATAGTAATTCTTCGTTTCTTTTATATCAGGCGCTGTAAATAGCCTGGCAGGGTTGTAAGGGAACTAAATTTGATTGACTCTGTAAGTTTTGTAGTTCAACCCCTAAAAGAGTTGTTAAAATTATTAGTTGTCGACCTTGGTTGTACTGATCGTTTTAAATTAATAAAATTTTTAATTTAAAGGTAATTCAAACACTGTCATCCAGTTATTTGTTCTATGGACGTCGATTTAGGTAATTTTTTTAAATGATTTTCAAATTTAAATATAAAACACTATACCAACATGTTATTTTAAATTTTCATTCATAAAATATTTCGCACACTTAAAAAGGAACATAAATAAAACAATAACAATGCCTCGTTATCAAATTCTGTCTTATGTCTAAAGTTACCTTTAGCTTCTGGTAACAAAGCTTTTCGTTCAGAATAACGCCTAAAAAATATTTACTTTGCCCGAAAAATCTATTTTCGTAAACTCCTGGAATAATCATCGCATCTGTGAACTAATATATGAACAACTTTTCATGAACGGATTAGATGATTTTTATAAAAGATTATTTATCTAATAAATACTCACATTTGGAGAGTCCGAATGAATGAAAATTCAATCACTTTTACCACTTGATATAGGAGGTGCGCATCTTATGTAAGAGTGAAAAATACTTTATATAAGAAAATGCAAATCCATTCTACTTTAATTCTTATCTTATGCCCTTATTTTATGAACTTATCTATCTAAAAAATGTATACTGAATGCTTTTACAACGTCATCAGTCATTTGTACTCCAGCACGGCTATTCTAATGGTATACCTTGAAGTCTCTCAAAACCAACATTTCTCTCAATAAATTATGTCTAAAATATAGAAGATGGACATCATTCGTAAAAGTGAAAAATTCTTTACGTAAACAAAATTAAGTCTATTCAACTTTAGTTCTTATCATATGCATTCACTTATCTTATGAACAGACTACCTAAAAAACTTACATTGATTGCCATAACTATGTCATTAGTCATTTGCACTCCAGCACGGCTATTCTAACGGTATACCTTAAAGTAGGGGTCTTCAACCAGTGGCCCGCCGAAGCATTTCGATCAGGCAAAATGAAAGTTTGATATACATTTGAAAAAGACAAAAACAAAGAACGGCAAATTCTCTTCGACAGACAATGTCATGAATGTACGGGGGAAAGTAGCCCATGGCACACAGGCTTATCAAAATAATAAATTGGTAATTGTATTACCTTAAGACGAAGTAAACAAGCACAAAAGCAGCATGCCAAGGCTCGTTTTTTCCAGAGCCTCACGTGCGTCTCGTCCCCCTGCACTCATTCTGTTTCATGCAACATAAAGTACAAAATACATATATGCAACTCCCATTTTTTGTTGTATGTAGAAAATATAAATAAAACATTTTTCTATTAATAATACTTGTAGAGGTTCAAAATAATTTTTAAAACACACCATACACAGAAAACTTCAGTGTCGTGTTTTTAAGGAATAAATCCTTGATCATCATGCTATAACAAGTAAATCAAGCAGTCATCTCAAAGGCTGAAGCTCGTTTGCAAATAATATTTTTTTCCTCTTCCTATATTTCTTATTTCCCAGATATGTGGCCCGCGGAACATTGCAAATTTATTGGTGTGGTCCGTGAATGTAAAAGGTTGAAGATCTCTACCTTAAAGTCTCTCAAAAACAACATTTCTCTCAATAAATTATGTCTAAAATATAGGAGGTGCACATTTTTGTAAAAGTGAAAATACTATACGTAAACAAAAGTAAATCTATTCAACTTTAGTTCTTATATGCATTTCACTTATCTTATGAACAAACTACCTAAATAATTTACTTTGATTGCCTTAACTAGGTCATTAGTCATTTGTAATCCAGCACAGCTATTCTAACGGCATACCGTTAGAATAGCCGTGGTTAGATAGCTTAAAGTCTCTCAAAACCAACATTTCTGTCAGTAAATTATGTCTAAAATATAGGAGGTGCACATCGATCATAAACGGGAAAAATACATTTCGTAAACAAAAGTAAATCCAGTCAACTTTATTTCTTATGATATGCACTTCACTTATCTTATGATTAAACTAACTTAATACCCGTGCTTCGCTACGGAGTACATTCAAATTAAATACAACGGTCAATATACGCAATTATTGCCAAAAATATATTTATAATAAATACAACGGTGAATGTATGCAATTAATGCCAAAAAAATATTTATAAAAAGTCGTGACGGATATTTTTATAGACAAAATAATGTAGAAGAAAATATTCATATTAAATCTAATAGAACATAATAAAGAATATAGTACAATTTGAGGAATATTTATATATATCGTATCTTTTATCGTATTTATATATATTTTTTTTATAATGGGCATTCGTCTGCCGCATTAGAAAGAAAAACAAAATATTTTTTGTCAGTTTATTTCGTTGTTATGCACGTGACTCAAAATTTATTTAAAGTATCACAAAAAGAAAAGAAACCACGTGATCAGCCTTTAATAAATTAAATTCTAAAAATGAATCTTTAAAAATGCACCAAAAATCAAAAAATTGAGGTAAAGATTCGAAAAAGATTTCATTTTAAAGGAATTTTTATGTTCTTTCTAGTGATATAAATTTTATAACCCTCAAATTATTATTTTAAATGCAAACTTTAAAGAATGTTACAAAAATAGCTTAAAAATTTAATTTTAAAAAAATCTAAGAAGAACTTTTCAAAAATCTTTCTTAATGCACCCTTATACTATGAGAAGAATCACCATGCAAAATTTTAGCCCTTTAGATCCAGCGGTTTGGTCTGTGCGTTATCTGTCAGTCAGTCAGTTACGGAACTGTTTTATATATATAGACTATCTAAAAAATTTACATGGAATGCCTTAGCAACGTCATCAGTCATTTGAACTCTAGCACGACTATTCTAACAGTATACCTTAAAGTCGCTCAAAACGAACATTTCTTCCGATAAGTTACGTCTAGACGAGGCGTGCTGTCTGTCCATTAAATTTTTTATTCTAGTTCTAGGCCTTTTCACTAATGCTGGGGCGTTTGCTTCACTAAAGTTCTAGTCCTATTTCGAAGAGGATAATCTTTTCTTTTCAACAACATAATTATCCCTAAGTAGAAAAATATCTACTGGATAACGAGAAGAATGGATCAAAGAGGAATAGGGGAACGTGCGCAGAATATAATGTCAGCGTGGCAGCATTACACATGACAGCGTGGGCATGTGTGATGTAATTCAAAAATTAAAGTTTCCTACTAAATTAAAACATAAATAAATGTCATATTATTAATGCGTGCACATAAAACATCAGATCTAAAATTCATCTCCAAACTGTATGAGCTATTTCTATATAATATTTTTTTTCTATACGTGCGAGCGTGTTTCGATGTTATGGACATATATTCCACGTCATTCATGGAATATTATAATCCTGAGAAAGAATTATCACTGAGGTAATCTGATCTTTACAAATATGTAATGATTTTTATTTCCAGTTAATGCTTCTAAAAAAAGACCGTTGCTGAATTACGAAAAACTTTTATAGTCTTAGGCCGTCTGCACACGGAGCAACTGAAAAGAAACTGATAACTGACTCATCACGGACTGGTTTGTGATTGGAGTCAGTTATCAGTTTCTTTTGAGTTGCTCCGTATGCAGACGGCCTAACAGTGTATACAGATTGTTCGAAATAACTGAACCTTTACAGTTTGTCTTCTGAGAAATTCCCCAAACCTCTTACAGTGATGAAAGTTTCTTTTTTCATTACATGTTTTATTTATAAACTATTTCCCTTTCTCGAGAATTTTTAATAAACGTATTCAATATATTTGATTGGATTAAGTTTCGTGTGTTGTATTTGCTGTTTTTGCCAATGTAGTCCCGTTAGCTTTAAACTCATTTTCCCCTAAAAAAATAAATGTACTTGAATACCTGACGTTTCGTTCTAAAATTAAAAGTTATTCATTTTACTTTTTTAAAGTTTTGTCTCTGTGATGGCAACCGACGTGTCCGCGTGTCCTTTAGTTTTTTAACCTCATTGTATATATTATCTTCCTTAAATTAAATATTAATGATTTCAGTTTTCTTTATAACGAAGTTTTTAAATGTAAGTAGGAGACTTCGTTCAATAGAGGCTCATCAGTATATACCCTTGCCAACAGAAGGGTTTAGATAACTAATTATAATTCACCAATTCGACTTTACATACCTAGGAAGTCGTTTGTTCAGGATTTATAGTATGAGTACGCTTTTATATTAATACTAAATTTATTACCCGGCTTCGCTCGGGATTCAGTTTCTGTTATTTTTTTTTCAATGATTAGCCTCATGTTATAATGTTCTAAAGTTATAACAACTCTTAAACAAATTAATTTCATTTTTTCAGTAATAAAAAAATTCATTTATTAACTAATTTGTTGTTATTTTAATACTTGCCAGATCGTCTGCTACGTTTCAATGCCACTTTCAGACTTTCTCAATTAGAATATACAAGTATTTCATGATTGTAATTCTTTCTCAAAACTAAATCGTCTGCTATGTTTCAATGTCATTTCAGTTATATAAATCATCGCGCCAAGGCTAAACGCACGTGTTTCTAGCTAAGTGAACGTGTTCTTCAGTATATTTGAGTTTGAACAGGTAGCTTCGGATAGTTTTAATGCATGAAATGGATTGAGAAAGCATTCATTGAAAATGAATGTCTTTCCATCTTTATATTTTCATTTTTAAAAAGAAATATTCCGGCTTTGCCACGTACATGAAAATAATATATCAAATTCATTCTTGCGTGCGCCAATATATGAATAAATCACGTTTTTAATTCATGTCTATTTATTTTTACGCAAATGTTTTAATTTAATTGGCAGCAATGAAATGTTACAATGGCTTTGAACAAAAATATCCGTTGATACCGCGCAAACTTATTCTAACATAATTCGGGAATGGAACGTCGTAGCGGTATTAAAATAGTCACAGTCATCCTGATTTTCCAAGCACATTAAACCGAGTAAATTTCATCAAGGTAGGGCTCACGGTTCTTGAGTTTTTGTGACTCACAAACACGACCCATTTCCCCTTTCTGCTTTATATTTAAGATAAAAGCAGCTGTACAGTGATCATAGATAACATTTTTTTACACAATAGAACTTTGGACCGTGTAATTAACTTTAAAGAGTTACATCATCAATGACTTTCATTAAAAAGAAAAAAGGAAAAAAATATTCACTCTTATTTTGAGGACTTTAAGATAAAATCATAAGATATCTGAGTTCGATAGGAAATGTCAGAAACAGAAAAGACAAGGAATGCCAAATAAAAAAAAGCAAATAAATGCATCCAAAATATCAATGCGTATGAAAAGATAATATTTTACAAAAAAAGCAAAACATTGGAGCATTATGTAATCAATTCTCCAGGCGGAATATTTCAAGATTGGTCATACATCTACATGGATACCGGATAAATATTTTGTTTTTGCTTTTATAGGAACAGAATATGAGAAATCGAAAAGAATGGAATCAGATAAAACCCTTGATATTGTCATGTTTGAAATGACACTGCATAAGGTTACAATCATACATTATGTGTTTTCTTTACTCCATAGAAATTTCTCTTCTATTTTTCTACTTGTTTCGACTCTTAACTTCTCATTATCTATTTTTATGAATGGTGTAACCTATAGCCACCGTAGTCTTGATCATTTAGTATGCAATGGAGGAAAATCAGAGTGTAAAAGACCTGAGGTTTAGAGAAGAGTACGCTGAAATCACTTTTCACTGTAGAGAAACGTTGAGAATTATCAGCCCATTGTCGTATTGCCTGTCCGGAATTTAGATTTTTGGGCTTTAATCGTAGTTTATTTGGGTTAGTACGTATTTATTTATAATTAAAATTATTTGGCTGCGTTGTGTTTAAGTTATTTTGTTGAATCCAACCCAAAGCTCTTGACATCAATTGACAATAACGAACAGATCAAATAGACATAAATTAAACAAATTCATTACGTTTAAAATAGATCATAATATATTTACAACAAAAACTAATATTTGCAAATTATGCTACGAACATTTATAATCATAAACCTTCTTTGCAAAATATTCAATTTTCAATTATCAGCTTTATCAATATTTCAAATTTTAAGCTTACACAATTATTTAATTAAAATATTTATCAAATTATTCACCACCTTTATAGGATTAGGGAGCGTAAAGACTTGAAACTATAAATCACTAATCTGACCCTAACCGAAATAATCCAAAACTTATCCTATTCCTCTAACACATCACAACTAACCCGGAACCGTGGGAACTGAACAAATCAAAATAATGCAAAAACAACACTCACTCAGTTTGCTGATCTTTTATGATGGCTAATCTTCCATTAACTGCGATGGGTCAGGGGATCACAAACTTTGCTTGGCATGGGGCGGTCAAGTCTGGCTTTATGATGAGGGAACCCTTTCGTTATCTGGTAGGATGTCTAAGTCGTCTCTTCTATAACTTTATCCACTCTTTTCTCAAACTAGGGTGCGGGTTCCACTCGACGAACTCTCGATGACGTCTCGAGGTAACTTTCAAATGCGGGCTCCAACAGTTATCCCCAACAAAAATTCCAATCTAGAAATGCTATCACCAACAATACAGGGGTACGGGGACTCTACAGCTTCCCCGGCTAAAACTTCATCATCCCCTCCTTTTTTTCTCTCTGAACCATGTATATATTTTCTTTCATCCTCTTTGTCTAAAATTAATCCCGCCTTCTCATAAAACCTCTAGCCATTCCACATTCTGCAATGTTTTTTATTCGTCTATCCAAAACTCAAAATCTTCGATTGGATATATCTCTCCAAATGGGTGCGCCCTTCAATTTCGTCACTCAAGACCACTCAAAGTCCACTCCACGTGTCCTGCTGTAGATTCCCCCTCATTGACTCATAAATTTGTTCACAATAGGCTTTGTAGTTTAATGTTACTTGTGGCTCCAACCCCGCTATCTTGTCTGGAATCGGAAACCACAGACAAACCGCTTTCGTCCACCTTCTCTCTTCCCCAAACATAAAAGACACCGTCTTATTCTTTAATTAAAAGTCTTCTATGCTGGTACACTTCTCCAAAATGTAATGCTGCTGCCTTTAAATATTTCCTCTACAATATTTCAGATAACTTTTATCCAAATTAAAGGCGCATCATTACACCCATCTTATAATTTGCTGCATGAAATGCGACTGATAATTGTCTTCCATCATTGTTCTTCCATCGATTGCTTGAAATGATACCTTCGATAATGATTGTATTTCTAAGATATTGAAGCTGATACTGTCGTTAACGGGAATAGCGAATGAGCCATTATATATATATATATATATATATATATATATATATATATATATGTATATATATATATATATATATATGTATGTATGTATATATACAATTGGCTCTCTGTTTAACGACGCTCTACTTAACGACGATCTCTATTTAAAGGCAATATTTCCCAGTCCCGGCCCCTCCGACGTAATGGGAAATGTCACATTTTCACAAATTCTGTTTAAGGGCGATCTCTACTTAAGGACGATTTTTCACGGTCCCTTGAAAGTCGTTAAACAGAGAGCCAACAGTATATATATGTATGTATATATTAATGTATGTATGTATATATATATATATATATATATATATATATAATGTGCAGGGATTATCAAAGTGATGCCAACACTGCTTAAAAAAGGTGCGTAAGCTAAGGCAGTGGTGCGCAAACTTTTTTCGAAAGTGTCCCATTTTCTTTTTATAAAAATCATGCGACCCAATGAAAATTTATTAGTTATAGCAAATTTTTTTAAACAATTAGGAAAATTTTAACAAAGTATAGAAAGCGAACTAAGCAAGTTTTGAGACACTGTTTCAAAAATCAATGAAATGTATATTTTGGGTATATATTTACTTTACATGATAAGATATAAAAAAATGTCTTCTTTGCCATATACACTTGCTTTTTTCCAAACCTCATATGACTTAAACTCCATATTTAAATGTTAAACATTTATGTTTCATTTAGGTAAAAATCACTAAAAAATGGGATTAAAAAGAGCATGATTTTAAAAGTATAAGCTTCCTATTAAAACATTGAAAATCATAAACTTTATTTATTTATATAAAACTAAATTATTCATAAAAAATTAATGAAAGGTGAGCCTGGACCTCAAGTAATATTACTTCAGTATTTGGGGAAATATTAGACAACGCCTCTCTCTTATCATCATTGTTTGATATTTATAGCTACTAATTTTTAAAAAAACCAGTCTCGCACATATAGGCAAAATCGAATGGAAGCAATGTAACCTTATAAGACTGTTTGACATCTTATTTAACAACATCGTATACATTCGAACCCCTTTATAACGAACTTCAAGGCACCAAAGGTTTTTTCGCTTTATCCGGTGGTTCTCTATATCCGAACCGTTAAGGAAAATGCTAGAATTCACAAAAAGCATAATTCATTAGTTGCAATGTGTATTCAATATAATGATGTATTAAAAATGTTCATTAATGAATTAAATCGACTAAAATCGATTGCATTAAACTGACATAATACTAATTAAATTACGTACGATAGGAAAACGGCGGGACCAAAATATTCGTTCTTATATCCGTGAGTTGGCTATATACCGGGTTCGACTGTACTTGTAACATATAAAATAATATAAATAAAAATATTAAAAATATGTAATAATAGAAAGTTTAAAGCATGTTTTCTTATCTAAATAATTCAGTATGATATAAATTTACTTTAGACTACCCGCGACCCCTCCCGTTATTTTCACGACCCCCCCCCCCCCCTGTGGGTCACCACCCACAGTTTGCGCAGCACTGCGCTAAGGGACAGAAAAGTCATGCCAGCGAAGTCATCGTGCAGAGGATCAGGAGGTTATCAAAATAATGGACACATCACTTGAATACGACTCGTGCGCTAGGGCGTATGGAAATTACATCGATGACGTCATCAGTGCGAGCAGAGATAATGCTTTGAAATATTAGTATCAGCAATTCTGCAGTAGCGGTATAATATAAAAGAAAGGTATATAATAATTGCTTACGGGGTCACCTGTAACTAAAACGATACATGACACGGTATGGAAGTGAACTAAGAGCTGCTGTCGCATGAAAAAATGGACGTCACACGAAGATGTTATCGAGGGAAAGACAAAAATTAGCACGAATAGTACGGCGAAAACTTGAAATACGTTATAAACAGAGGTGAATATGAGTCGCAATGATCGTTTCTGTAATAACAGGTCGTCGGGAGCTGGTATTTATGGTCGTACTTTAATCTATAAGCCCCTCATTGCTGTCACTAGTGCATAAAAACGTGTCAGATGGTGTCACGAACATAAAAATTGCAGTTTAAATTATTTACAACGTATCATTTGGATGAATGGCTCGTTGCTTCCTACCACTGAAATGTATATGTTCGATGAACACTTTCCAAACCATATCATCCAGACTGCTTGGTTCCCACTGTTAAACATGGTGGCATCTCTCTGATACTGTAGGGTGCTATTTCTTGGCATTAGCGAGGACAGTTATTTGTTCTTCATCGTCCTGTGAGATCGCGAGTCTACGAAGTCATTCTATCGGACAACATGCATCCTAGGGCGTAGGTGTCATTCCAAAATGAACGTCCGTGTTTCCAAAACGATGATGCACCCGTGCATCGTGCGATATGTGTAAATATGTGGTTTAAAGAATCTGAGGGCGGGTTACAGTGTTTATCCAGACCGCCTCAATTGCCTGACTTAACGCTATTGAACGTTTGTGAGAAAATTTTGAGAACAGGGTTCGATGCCGTTTTCTCTCTGCAACATCTCTAAGACGGTTAAGAAAAATGTTGCAAGATGAATGAAACCAAATTCAAACACTTTACGTATAGAACTTATATCACCCTCTCCATATCGAATTCCTGTTTCTTTTTCCAAAATAAAGGTGAGCCTACAGTTTGTTAATAAAAAATTGCGCAGAAATGGCCAGTATGCCCATTATTTTGATAACCTCCAATGTGTGTGTAATTTATATATATATATATATATATATATATATATATATATATAATATTTCCGGTCATTTATACTGTTAGTTCTTCATTCGCGAAGTTTATGGGTTCAGTAATCTTGTAAAAATGGAAATCTACGATTTTTCTTTAAGTCATATTCTTAATTCTTTATATCAAGGCCAATATGTAACAAACAGAAAAGAAAAATCATGCACTGGGCTGATATTATATGTTCTAAAAATCAAAATATTTGCATGTTATGTAAATTTAAAATTATTATTTAAAAAATGTAGGCAAAAGCTCGCATCCAGAGAGGATCGTTTCAGTATTCAGTAGAAACGAGCCTCTCTGACTCGCATTCAGAAAAAGGCATTACAGTTGAAGTATGGATTGTGAAGCAATATGTGAACAGTATTCAAATGGTAGTAAAATCCAATACAAGGTCGCAACGCATGCAAAACATGTTTAACGCATTTCATCATTTATTTTCACGAGGCGAAAATTTTCCCGATGCAAGCATGTGTGCTATATAATTTTTTCATCTTTTTCTACCGAGGAGTTGTACGGCTCATTTTCCCCTTTGACGTCCCGTACTATCACTGTCGCTTTAAAAGAATATTCAAGGTACCTTTTTTAAGCGGCAGGATCTACTTTACGTAAAGTCGCCGTCTGGATTAGTTTCCCGAGACAGACGCTTCTATGACAGGGATTCCTAAGCATTTCATCTTTGCGGCATCCTTGGGAATGGATATCAGGAACATGTTGAATTTAAGTTCAAATAAATACTTTCTCCATTACTTATTTTATTCATTTGCTAGCTGAATACCCGTGCTTCGCTACGGAGTACATTCAAATTAAATACAACGGTCAATGTATGCAATTAATACCATATATATATATATATATATATATATATATATATATATATATATATATATATATATATATATATATATATATATATTTATTTATTTATTTATTTATTTATTTATTAAAAAATCGTGATGGATATTTTTATAGACAAAATAATGTAGAAGAAAATTTTCAAATTAAATACAACGGTTAGTGTATGCAATTAATTTGTATGTTTAATATCCATGAAACATACTAATTTGAATTAAATTTTTAAAAATCTTTCATCTCAGTTAGTACAATGGTTAAATTTTATCTTTAACCGTATTTTAATATTTTTTCTGTAAATTTATTTCGTTGTAATGCGCGTGACGTAAAATCAATTTAAAGTATCACAAAAAGAAAAGAAACCACGGGATCAGCATTTAATAAATTAAATTCTAAAATTGAATCTTAAAAAATTCACCAAAATTCAGAAAATGGAGGTAAAGATTCGAAAAAGATTTCATTTTAAAGGTATTTTTATGGTCTTTCTCGTGATATAAATTTTATAACCCTCAGATTATTATTTTAAATGCAAACTTAAAAAAAGTTACAAAAACAGCTTAAAATTTAATTTAAAAATATCTAAGAATTTTTCAAAATCTTTCTGAGAGCACCCCTACACTATAAAATCAATCGCCGTGCAAAATTTCAGCGATTTGGTCTGTGCGTTATCTGTCAGTCAGTTACAGAACTGTTTTAAATATATAGATTGAAAGATAGAAGCAATAAACACTACAGTAGGATATATTTATAGTTTTATAAATATCCATCGGATTCACGATAGTATTACACCAGAGAACTACAATGGAAACTGCTAACAAGAGTTTTGTTTTATTAATGCGAGACTTGCGATCGAGTACACATGTTTGCAAGAGTTGCTTAATGTCATGCCTAACAGCCTCACAATATGTCGGGCGGGAGAGTCATTAATTCAACTTAATATCTATATATTTAAGTTTCTAGGCCGACGTTTTGGGCAGCCCGTGAGAGAAAACTACTGCTTCAGTTTACTTCATTTTGGTCTTAAACGAAAGATTGCAATCTGTAGATTTTGTGTAACCGCAATTTCTATTATTTAGCGATAATTTGAATTTAAAAATTCGTTTCTGCGCATGCTCAGTGGCATGTTTAAATCTGGCTTTAGAAATTCACTGTTTCTGCGCATGCTCAGTGACATGTTTTAATGAAAAACACGTTTATTCCGAGGAGTTTCTCTAGATCTCTCTCTGCCATTTTTATTTCATGATAATTGTTTGTGGAATATAAGACTGAACCTGAGGGAAATTGTTTATTTTGCGCTGTTTAATTAGCTATAATTTACAATTTTAAAAAAAATTGCTTTCTGCGCATGCTTAGTGATATTCTTAAATATGGCTTCAGATACTCACTAAGCACGAGGCCGCTTAAACGCATTAATTTGTTTCTGTGCATTATTATGATTTTCAACAATTAGCAATAATGTGTGGAGTATAATTTGTGTGTTAGTACATTTATTTACTATCTAGCCGTCATGTTTTGACGGGTACCAACTAGTTTATTTTAAGTGGGCCCTAAATATTTTTTTTTCAAAAAAGGAAAAAAATCTCGTGGCGTCCTTGGCCAATCTCACGGCACCCTAATGTGGCGCGACACACCGATTGGAAATCACTGGGCTAAGCCCTGGCATTTGGGAACTGGATTCTGTGGGGTCGATTTGACACGTACAAAGTGCGTCCATAAAGTAACCGGACATCTTTTTATAAATAAGAAAAATATTACTCACCTTCAAATAAATTTATCTCCTTCAAAATAATCGCCAAAGGAGTCTATACAATTTTTCCGACGTTTCTTCAAGTCATCGAAACACTGTGTACAGGCGTTGGAAATCCCCGTTCGCAAAATACGCGTAACATTTGATTTAATATCCGAGACGTTTTCAAATCTCTGTCCTTTCATAGATTTTGCATTTTTTGATTTCAAAGGACTTATTCACCGCGAATTTGTTACTGAAAATCAAACAATTAATCAGTATTTTTACAAGGATGTGCTTTTTCGATTAAGTAACAGGATAAGGCGAGTTAGGAAGGAACTGTTTGATTCTGGGCAATGGTTTCTTTTACACGATAATGCTAGGCCCTATACAGCAATTTCCGTACAACAATATCTTGCTAAGCTTTCAATTACAGTGATAAATCACCCACCATATTCTCCCGACTTATCGCCAGCTGATTTTTTCCTTTTCCCGAAGCTTAAGATGGCCATGAAAGGACAGAGATTTGAAAATGTCTCGGATATTAAATCAAATGTTACGCGTATTTTGCGAACGGTTAGTTCCAACGCCTATAAACAGTGTTTCGATGACTTGAAGAAACGTCGGAAAAATTGTATAGACTCCTTTGGCGATTATTTTGAAGGAGATAAATTTATTTGAAGGTGAGTAATATATTTCTTATTTATAAAAAAATTGTCCGGTTACTTTATGGGCGCACTTTGTATTTTTGTAGCCGTTCGAAATCGGCATTAAATTATAGATTTTGTTTAGTTTAGCATTACAGTGACCAAACACGAACAAGCAGCCATTCTTAAGAGAGTCCTACAGTTTTTGGATTAGGTTATTCTTCTGGCTGGAAGTCTTCTTAGTAATTTTATTTAACGAGTTGGTTTTTAACCCTCAGTCTTTATATTTAATTTCATAGATGGTCTGCAGTAAAAGAGATTTCGACTATATAACAGGATCTTTTTTTTTAACCAGTGCGGAGGCACTTGTCGTGAAGACATTCAAATCTCTGTCGTGAAGACATTCAAAGCACTTGTCGTGATTTTCAAATCTCTGTCCTTTCATAGATTTTGCATTTTTTGATTTCAAAGGACTTATTCACAGCGAATTTGTTACTGAAAATCAAACAATTAATCAGTATTTTTACAAGGATGTGCTTTTTCGATTAAGTAACAGGACTGCGATGTATTAGCCTATAATACATCGCAGTTTTGCCGGCCATTTTATTATGGGGGCACCATGTAGGCGGACCAGAAATACCCTCTATGAAGTTACGACACAAACGGAGGCATTTTAGGGGCGCGACGCCGGGATTCGATCCGAGCACCCTCAGCACCGAAAGCCAGCGCCCTGTACCACAAGACCGCCACAGGCCTACAGAATGTTGCATGTTTTGCAGGCATAGTCATCTGTCGCAATAAAAATGTGTTGCTGTGCTTACATTTTCAAGCATGCATATATGACGCTTAACTTTGACAACTGCTTTTTTTTTCTAAAATGCGCGGAAGGAGCGTCCGTAAATACAAGGATACGTGTCTGTGGACTTTTCAAAAAAGGCTAGGATTAAAAAGTTCGGATTCTTAGAAAGTTGAAAATTTCTATGCCACACACGTTTATCTTATACCCCAGCGGAGTCTACCTTCAATTAAATATATCTCTCCTTTTCTCATTGGTGCTTACTTTGTTTGCGTTCTCGCCAACGAAAGTAATTTGAATGAAAGTCGAACATATTTGCAAATAGTATTCAACGGAGAACTCTAAAAGCCTATTTAGTTTGTCTTGAAGTTCCGAGTTCGTTCATTTAAATAACCTCGCCTATTTTTTATCTTCTCCCTCGTTAACTGTGAAAAGGAACTTGAATAAGTAATGAACTATCATTAAAAGCTGTAGGAGCTGTTCATTAGAGGAAGTATCCGGGGTTACTTGCATAGAACTGAATTTTCTTTCGGGAGGTAACTTCTTTTTTCTCGTTCAGAGTTTGTATAACTATGCCATTCAAGGCTGGTTAATCCTTAATAACGAGAGGAGTGAGTTATTTTGTATTCGTATAGTTAATATGGTAGACAGTGAACAGTTATGAATATACACGTCTTTATAAGAGAGAGTTACTTTTTGTGAAAACCCATCGTTCTTTGTTCACCTGTTCACAGGTCTTTAAAGAAATTAATTTCGAACGTAATGGAATGAGATATGAATTTTCAAAGTATTCAGTGCCTTCATTATGGACTGTTCAAGTCCCTAAAGAAATAAATTTCAGACGTTAAACAATACAATATGTATTATAATCAGCATAGTAATTTATATGCCTTCATTATGAACTATTGAATCTCCTTAAAGAAATTTATTATAAGTATAATACAATAATATACAGGGTTACTACAAAAGAATCATTCATTTTCAAAACCCGATTAATTCAAAAGCATTATACTTACAAATATGATTGATATATGAAAATAACCACAAAATATTCAAGTTTTAAGCTCACTCTACAAATGTTCTATGTGTGCCCCCTTGGTCACACGACACGCGGCCAGGCGGTAGTTCAATTCATTCCCCACATTTTGTAGCGTGATCGCGTCAATGTTCATCAATGCATCACTGATCCGTTTTTCAGCTCTTCTATCGTTTTTGGTAGTGGGGGTACATAAACAATGTCCTTAATGTGTTCCCAAAGGAAGAAGTCACTAGTTCAAGTTTGTAAACCGGGTGGCTGGCAGCACTAGTGACCAAGGGGGCACACATAGTGAGCATAAAACTTGAATATTTTGTGGTTATTTTCATATATCAATCATATTTGTAAGTATAATACTTTTGAATAAATCGGGTTTTGAAAATGAATGATTCTTTTGTAGTAACCCTGTATAGGCTTAGCACAAATGAATGACCGGATTTTAAATATTTATATTTTCGAAACTATTACACATATTACAATAAGTGATACATGAAATTAAATAAAAATATACAAAGTTTTGTTTTCAGTTACAAATGTTCGATGTGTGACCATTTTGTTACATGACAAACATTTAATCTGTAATCAATTTCGTTCCACACATTTTGTAATATAATACTGTCAATGGTTCCAAATGCTACGCAAATGCGTTCCTTAAGTTCTTGCAGTGTTTTCGGCATCGGTGGTGCATAAACAGTGTCTTTGACGTAACCCATAAAAAGAAATCACATGAAATTATATATAAATATATGTCGTCAAAGAAATTTATATATATATATATGCCGTCATATTCAAACTTAAAATTATCTCATTATAAATTTTGAATGTATAAGTAATTATTATCTGTTTGTAGTTTATTAGCATTTTATCTTCCTCAAACTTCCCTATTGGCTATAAAATTAGTAGTTTAGAATAGTAAACTGAGGTCATAACATTCGAAATTCCATAGTGTTTGACCTTTATAAAGGATTAAGAAAAATATAGGAAAAGATAAGATGTCAGAAGTAAGTTACGAATAACTGTTTAAAGCTCCAAAATATGAAGTTATAAAATATGAATGTTGAAGACTAATATAAAACTTACTTGTTCTCTAATTGGAATAATATATTGTTTACATTGTAACTTATTAACATGTTAGATAACATGCTAAAGTATAGCACACTATGATCATTTAGCAAACTGACTCCCTGGATTGAAAATTGCGTTTGAATCCTAAAGTCTTCAATGGAATGAGTTTTAACAACTAATCAACAGTATAAAGTTTAAATATTTAGCGGCATAAATCCTTCAAACCAATCTACTTCATAAAATCTCTGAATTGTTTTACCTGAAAAACTTCATGTTGACTGACTGACAGACAACGCACAGACCAAACCGCTGAACCTAAAGGGATGAAATTTTGCATGGCGATTCTTCTTATAGTGTAGGGGTGCACTAAGAAAGATTTTTGAAAAATTCTTCTTATATTTTTTTAAATTAAATTTTTAAACTGTTTTAGTAACTTTTCTTAAGTTTGTATTTAAAATAATAATTTGAGGGTTATAAAATTTATGTCACAAGAAAGATCATAAAAATTCCTTTAAATTGAAATCTTTTTTGAAACTTTATCTCCATTTTCTGAATTTTGGTGAATTTTTAGAATTTAATTTATTAAATGTTGATCACGTGATTTCTTTTTCTCGTACTTTAAATTAATTTATTGTCACGTGCATAACAACGAAATAGATTAAAAAGTATTTTTTTTCTTGCTAATACGGCAGATGATTGGAAATTATCCAAAAAAAATATTAAAATCCAGTAAAAGATATGTTCCTCAAACTGTACTATATTAACTGTACTATATTCTTTAGTATGTTCTATTAGATTTAATTTGAATATTTTCTTCTACATTATTTTGTCTATAAAAAATCCGTTACGATTTTTTTATAAATATATTCTTTCGTTTTTTTACATCAATTGCATACATTTATTGTTGTATTTATTATAAATATATTTATACATATTTTTGGCATTAATTGCATACATTGACCGTTGTATTTAATTTGAATGTACTCCGTAGCAAAGTACGGGTTTTCAGCTAGTTACTAGATAAAAATTGTCGTTATTTTATATCATAAAAATTTAAATCTTATACATTAACATAGTAGTTATTATACTGTACAAAATGTCTAAATATGGCTGTATAAAAAATTATGAAATTTTCTGCCCCTTAAGATCTTTGAGAAACACAAGATGAAACTTTTCAATTATTCAACCGTTTTCGAAACTGTCTACTAAACGAAATAGCTTAAATCTTATTCTGAAGGGGTCTATGAATTATTCAAGTAAGATTATTTTGATAAGTCTATTATTTAAAATGGCAATGCAATGAATCAAAAATTTCAGTTAAACACAAAGTGGAACTTTTCAATTATTCAACCGTTTTTGAAACTGTCTACTAAATGAAATAGCTTGAATCTTATTCTAAAGGGATCTATGAATTATTCATGTAAGATCATTTTAATAAGTCTATTATTTAAAATGACAATGCAATTAATCAAAAATTTCAGTTAAACAAGGATGTACATGAATGAATGCAAAGTTTTCAAACGATCAGGAGCCATATATTTATCATTTTAGGCAGGCACGAAAAAGTCGTAATTTCTAGGCATATATTTCTAAGCACAGACTAGATGTTGCTCTTAAGTCACTTTAGTAGAATCTAAGAGGTATTTTAGCGCCTAAAATATGCTTCGCTAGCCATGAAAAGTAAAGGGATTAGCGTATGCTTCTAGTTTTCATTTATGTATTTTACTAATGCGTTTCTCGGTAATTCAATCGTTAAACCCGACTGCTTTCTCGCGTTGCTGTGGCAACCAGCCGCTGAAATGAGCACAAATTTTGTTGATAGCAAAAATTTAAAAGTAGCGTTTAAACTTCAAACTCGTGCCGGGATTTTGAAACAGTTATTTACCTTTTAGTTACTTTTTATCTGTTTTAATACAGGAAATCTTCTATCACCAAGTAGAGATTAGTGAACTCAAAGACTTACGACCATTTTTGGCGCTGCATTTGTTCACAAATTCAGACGAAAATGTTACAAAATTCGCCAGGAAAAAGCTTGTATACAATCCAATCTGCTTATGAAGGTCTTTTTTTTTTTGGAAACAGGATAAAAAGCAATAGAGTCTTATTATTCAGTATCAAAGAAACTTCATTTAATAATTTTTAATATAGCAGTAGGGTGTGAGAAAAGTTATTGAAGCACTTATTGAGATCTCCGAGGTAGTTCAATTGAGAGAATCCTGGGTGCAATGCTAAAAGACTCAGGTTCAAATCCCGCTCCAAGTAGACTGTATTTACATTGGTGTCCGACCATTGAAAAGGTGTACTATGGACCGTTTAGTCAAATGTTTGACATTAAAATTAATCGAGAAAATTAAAATCAGCATCGAACTTACTAGCATGATGCTAAGTAGTGTTGTTACCTGCAAATATGTAGGCGTACAAATACATTTATTACGGTAGCATTTTTGCGCAACACTTATGTAACATATTTACATGTTACACAACTTGCTAAAGTTTACACAAAGTTCATGTTAAATTGAAGTTCTGAAATGTGGAACTACACTGGTGTAAGAAATTAAGAGAATTTGCAGACTTGGTCGATTATCTCTAGAACTACTGTACCGATTTTAATGAAATCTGATATGTACATACATTGATTCAATACAAAAGAAATAACCATTCAGTAATTGTAATACACACGCATGATCGTGCGTAACACTCGTTGGAGTCGGAAGGTATGAAACAGCGGTTGCAGAAAAAATGGGTTAATAGATGGGTTAATAGGGGGTATGGTCCCCTCTTACAGATATACAGGTCTCGCAGCGTGATTTCATACTTGAAATAAGGCAGTTTATCATTTCCTGTGGCAATTGGCCTCACTCGTTCAGCAACGCTGTTTTCATTCCCTGGATGGTTCTCGGAGGGGGGTTGCGAGTTGCAATTGCCCTCTCCAGAGCGTCCCAGACATGCTCTATAGGGTTAAGGTCTGGAGATCTGGCTGGCCAATCCATCTGGTGAATATCCCCACTCTCTAGAAAATCGTCGACCAGAAGAGCTCTATGTGGCCTCGCGTTATCGTCCATTAAAATGAACTCAGGGCCAACTGCACCCCTGAAAAGGCGAACATAGGGCTCCAAGACCTCATCCCTATACCTCACACCAGTCACAGTGTCTCTTTCAAAGACATGGAGAGGTGTGCGGCCATCCAACATGATGCCTGCCCAGACCATTAAACCTCCTCCGCCATAATGGTCGATTTCGCGGACATTGGAGGGTAGGTAGCGGGTCCCTGGTTCTCTCCATATGAACGTACGGCGAGAATCGGTGTTTAGGCTGAACCGGGACTCATCAGTGAAGAGAACGGTCGCCCATTGATCCATACTCCAATCTCTATGCTCTCTGCACCATGATAAACGGATTCTCCTGTTTCTAGAAGTGAGCGGGACGCAAACAGCAGGTCTTCTAGCAAACAACCCTCTCTCATGAAGTCTTTTGGAAACAGTCACCCTTGATACACGGGTTCCTGTGGCTGCATACAAGTCACGAGAGAGCTTAGAAGCTGTAGCACTCCTGTTACGTCTCGGTATTATCGACAAATGGTGATCTTCTCTGGCCGTCGTGGCTCTTGGATGACCTTTCTCAGGCTTTCTCTCGATGGATCCGATATCCTGGAACTGTTTCCATAAGTTACACACGACGCTGGGCGTTAAATTGAACTCTCTACAAATTTGGACTTGAGATTGGCCTGCTTCTAGCCTCCCCACAATTCGCCACCTCTTTCCATCATCTAAACGTTGGTGGTTACTCATTTTTACTGTTACAATTTGAAATTAACCGATTGCTGCAAAATAACACCAAGATATTCGCCGAGGTATGCTAGCGAACGAAATGCGTCTTAATTTACGCAAGCTTTTAAAGCCTGTTTCTCTACTGGCTCCGCCTACACACACGTGTACGCTAACGTGTTTGACGTACAAGATTTGCATTTTTGTCTAGAAGCAGTGGTTTTACATTCAATTTAGTTCTTTTCATGAAATTCGATAAAATAGGCAAATTTTCTTAATTTATTTCACCAGTGTATTAATTGTACATATATGTATGTATTGTCTATTTCACTATTGGAATAATTTCGTGTAATAGTATGTAATATATAAACATAATTACCCAAGAGCTCTCGTTTACATAATATCTTCAGTTTTTGAGCTCAGTATGTACATCTGTTACGCAGTTCTTTTTTGTAGAAACATGGATTGAAAGTGTAGAAATGTTTAACATGTTAAAAGGTATTAAAAGCAATGTGCTTAAATTCTCTCAAAGTTCTTTAATAGTTTCTTAGCATAAACCATCGAAGTGACCGACTATAACACTATTTAACATAACAATTTTTACATCCCGTTAAAATAAAAAATAAAAAAGTTTTTGTCGACTGGAAAGTCTTAATCACAATAGACCAGAGCAATCTTGACGTTCATTTTATTCTGAGTACGTCCGAAGCTATGTGTATAATATTTAATTAAAAGTAAAGTAACTTTTTATGCCTAAAAATACCTCTAAGAGGTTTTGGAGGTGACGAGAGTAGTGTAAGAACTCCCAGGAAAGCTAAAATACTAAACAACGATGAAAATTTAGCAATCTAAGGTGCATCTAGCTCATGTTACTTCACTCTAAGTAAAATAAACGGTACTAACCCATATTCAAAAGGCAGCTTTGTGTAGCTCTCGTCTTCAGCGCAATAGCAGTTACATAGCTAACTGTATTAACTGAAACTGAAATGCATTGTCATCATCTAAAACCCCTTCAAATTTGTCTGCTACCCACTTCGTTTTCGGTTGAAAAGGGGCCAAAAGTTTCGCTATAGCTGGGCTTTATATGGTGGCCCGACAAATCGTAGGATAGAGTTGCCCAAGTTAAAAAAATGACCCTAAAAGTACTTCTCTACACAAAAAGCTGGCCCAGTTTTCCCGATATCTATGCTGTGCATCTATGTCTTAAATTTCTAAAAAGCTGAGCTTACCAAGTAAACCGCAAAAATAAAGTTCAACAATTACGTTCATCTTGCTGATTACGAGTAATAAACTAAACTGTAGGAAATTCGTATTTCTTTAACATGAAATTTAAATCTAGAAATAATTTTTATATGTTTAAGTTCTTAAATAAAAATCTGTTGCAACATTAAAAGCAAAAAGCGTGTTCTTAACTGATAAAAGCGAGAGACTCTTAAGATTTTCCAGAAGAGAAGTGGAGACAAAGTTTCACGCTTTTAAAATGATTCTTCATCATGATGGTTGCTGGGTGTAACATAAATGGGACAGTTTCATGATAGGAGAATTTTCCTCTATATTTACTGACGACACATTTGATTTCGTTTATTCCAGGCCGGAACAAATCGTCTGGCACTGAAAATCACAAACCATCGAGGGCACTTTAACTGTCAGTTTTTTCCCTGCTTGCTCGACTAACATATGCCGGTAGATTGAAGTTTTAATGCATAAAACGACCTCGCATTACAATCTCATTGTTGCGTGTGATGTGTCTCACTATCGTAGCGGATATAATTCGTAGCGGTATACGAAGGGACGAATGTGTGATATTTTTAAAAATCGTCATAACATTTACTGGAACTACTTAATTTAATTTTCCATTATTCTTTTTTGATTTAAACTCTAAATAGTTCTTCACAAAATTTAGTTTTTATCCAAAAAAAAAAAAAAAATTCACAGGGGCATTTAGGACTCGCTTCAGGCTGTTATGCAACTGATACCGTTCATGGTCGGAAAACAATCCTGCGATGGGTTTCTAATGTGAGAGAAATTGGGTCTGCATTACCAAGGAAACTATGTGATCGTCCTCGGAACATTAGAACACCTGAAAATATGCAACGAGTCCGTGAGTCTCGTATTCGCGAGGAAGTTTCCGCCATTAGCGCCCTTTTCACGTACGGTCTTTCCCGCGTGAAACCACGATCCCACGCGATTGAGTGCGCGTGTGAAGGTGTCGGAGAGGAAGGGAAAGCTGCTTTTGAGCAAGTTTTCCCGCGCGCAATCCCGTACGCTCCAAGCACTCGAGAAAGAACGTACGTGTAAAGGGCGCTATTCTCCCAGAGTTGACGAACAAAGGGATTGAAAACTTCAGAGAGCAGCTTCGGATCGCAAATTACGAGCGCCACCTGAGTGGTGTTATTTTCAAAACCTAGTGGGAAAAAAACAGATTATGAGTATTTTTAGAAAATATAAAGCTTTTTTCTGTAAATTGTTTGGTTAGTTTTTTATTACCCTTTGAAATGTGGGAGTCAATTCTGCCGCAACCTTTATAAGACAAAGGAACGTCTTTCCCTCCGAACAGAAGATTGACAAACACGCTCAGTCATGTAATAAAACGTGGTTTGCCTACTCTTGCCTTAAGGCTGCTGTTTACTAAACCTATTGGATTCGCTCACCTCAATGTTAGACTATACAGAAAATATGTCTACTATTTAAAGCTACATAAATGCTGATAATCCAATAAAAATGATATTTTCAGACAGCCTGAACTTTTCTACACCTTGCAACAGGATTCATTTTATAAATTTCATCCACCAAAGGAATTAATAAACGTTTAAAACACATTAGATCAGATTTTTTTTTCTCCGAATAATTTGAATTTTATAATATTATTTGCATTTAAAAGAAACCAAAAATGCTCCAATGTATAAAATTTCTTTCTCTATTACGGAGTACAATCTTTTTTAAAAAATCTTTAAATTCAAACCGGCAATCCTTGGCCATCATAGGTTAACACTGAAGTAAGCGAATCCAATAGGACTAGTACATAGCAGCCTTAACGTCAGCGAATCCTTGCACTTTAAATCCTGTAATAACACGAGAGAAAATGCATGCTCGGTGCAAATTTCTGTCATGTTTGCATCTGGAAAGGTTTCAGATGGTTAACTTTCATTGTTTTATCTCATATTGAAAGGTGACCATAATTGTGCGTTATGCTTCATTGGGATTTCTTTGTACTTTCTTTACAGAGTATAACCGCTTCGAGGCCAAGATTCATGAGCTGAGAGAACAAATGCTGAACCCGTCTGGAAGTCTCCGAACCTCGCAGAAGCGGTCGCTTTTTGTCAGGTGAGATTCTCTTTCTTTTCTAGTCGTCCTGCATCTATTCTGATATTTTGCCAAACTAGTGACAATAAAATATTCCTGTCGGAACTATTGTTAAATAGAATGCTGTTAATAATTATTGTTATGGCTGTGATTCTAGAAGATTAGTAAATTGCGTTAAAAATAAAAGAATAAAACAAGAATTCACTTATCACACGTTCTGAATAAATGACACTTTATTTAATACATGAACTAAGAGAGCACATAATGATTTAAACGTGGGCATCACATCTTTCCTCAAAAGGCCCGGAAACATTAGGATTTCTTGAATCCATTAACATCTGCGTTATTTCTGTACTATATGCGTACTCGTAGAAACCCATCTAATACGTGGGAAGGAAATTCGCTCACAGAAGTTCAATTTATTTCTTCATCAGTATTGATTATTCTTTTTATGCAACACGTGCAGCCTCGTGGTTCAGAACCATTTTTCTACAAGCAGATTGGTTCTCTCACCGAAAAAATCATGAAGACTGACTCCACATACAGTTCTTGAACCGGAAATTCAAAGATCGCCGCTCTTTTCTGTTGCCATTGTTTTTATTCAAACTTTATAGTCGGGGAATGTCAGTGCGCGCGCATTCATTGAAGCGCCGCCGGTTTGAATCGTACGAGCAGGAGAAAAGTTGGGTGCAAACCAGTTCCGGCTAGTTTTAAGTCGATGTTCCAGAACTAGATTTAAGTAGATGTTTTCATAGCAAGTGCCCATTCATATTAAAATGAACGGAGTTTTCAGGTATTTTCAAGACAGGTTGTTGTTAAGAAGGTTATTGCTGTCCTGTATATCGTTATTGAGAGACTAAGGGCCTGTTCACATAGGAATGCATTAGCGTAAGCGTAAAAGGAACGTTGGCCCTAAGACGGAAACCTGTCCACATAGGAGTCCGTTAGTGTAAGCGATGAGCGCGCTGATTGGCTGACGGCCATTGTTTACTTAGTGATCAGTGCGAGAACAATTTTAATAAATCCTCTAAGTTCCCAAAATACATCTGGAGGTGCGGGGTCAAGTGTTCCGGTCTCGCCACTTGACTCGGTTCAAAATTACGGAACCGATGTTCTTCGAGGTCAAATCAGACTTCAGCCCTAGTGGTACCTCGCCGAAAGTGAAGTTGCTTACTACACTTCGTCTTGGACCAACGTCCTTTTGACTTGTTGTAGGCTTTTCTAAACCAAAGGGATTGAAAACAACAACAACGATTTCAGTACGAAAAAAGATGGCTCCCCGTGTTAGTCGAAATGTCCCGTGATTGGTTCGACGTATCACGTGTTCTTCCGTCAGCGTTGAAATTGAATCAACGAATGATGTCATAGCGCTCAGCTATATGATTGGTTAAAATTTAACGCTAACGCTAAAGGACTCCTATGTGAACAGGTCCTAGCTGTATTAGGGCCTGCTCACATTGCGTCCGTCAGCGTCAGCGTTACTCGTATTGACATACTTTAAACCAATCACAGACTTTAACAATTTTTTGCCTAATCGTTTGGAGGTTTGTAATTGGTTAAATATATTTCACTACGAGTAACGCTGACGCTGACGGATGCAATGGGAACAGACCCTTAATCATTATGTCGCAAAATCTAGCAAAACTTTGGTAGCATTAAACATCTGCATCATCGGTTGTAAATATTTTATCACGCAGTAAAAATAAAACAAATTTTAAAGATAAACTTAGATAAGCAAAACCAAAACTAAACAGAAAATCAGAATATTTTCGGAAACTGAATTCAATTTCGTTAAGCTAAAATAAAACTGAAGTAAGGATAATAAATGAAAAAAGGAATGAAATAACATTATTCGAATAACAAACGAATAATCCTAAACTAAATGTTTGATAAAACCGACCTAAATCGGAACTCCCCCACTCACACCCACACACAAATAATCATATTTAAACGGCTAACAGTTTATAGCACTTTTGTATTGGTTTATTCAGCGTCCACAACCCTATGAAAGGCTTTTATCCACCACCCTAGAAATACCGTTTTCTTTCACAGGGAATAGATTTACGTCTTCCACTTCATAAATGCATTTACGTAATATCTTTCTGAACATCATATATTGCCCCCATTTCTTTTTCCTTTTCTCCCGAGATCATTAATACTTGTTGTGTCCACTAAAGTTGTTCGCGAAGCGCATTTAAGTCCACTTGCCGAGGAGAAATATTGTCTGCTGCCAACAACAGATATCCAACGATGTTCTGAGCATGAAAGATGAAAAATGCTTGGAAGGGGGAACAAAATAACGTCTGAAAGTCACGGAGCTAAAGAAGAATCTTAAATGCCCCTTATAAATCACTACTGAAAGACTGCAAACATTATGAGAAAAAAATAAATAAACGGGTACTGCAGGCTAACAATATTATACCACACTTATGCGTACTGTAGTTAGGGCCTGTTCACATAGGAGTCCGTTGCGTTGAGTTAAGGAAAAGATGACGCTGAGACGAAAATAAACCAATCATAGGCGTTAAAATTTTCATTGCTAATCGTTTGGAGGCATGTGATTGGTTTATTTTCGTCTCAACGTCATCTTTTCCTTAACGCAACGTAACGGACTCCTATGTGAACAGGCTCTTAGGCTTTTTTATCATTCCACTTCATTTGCACGTTAAATAATAAAAATTTGATGCGTATACAAGCGTCTGCATCAACATGTGAACGTTTAGATAAACAGCGTTTGTCCTACGAAATGTATCATGGCAAAAGTGATGCGCAAGGCTTAAAATGATAATAGTAGATAAAGGGCCTGTTCACATAGGAGTCCGGTAGCGGAGCATTAAAGGAAAGATGACGTTGAGACGAAAATAAACCAATCATAGGCGTTAAAAATTTCCTTGCTGATCGTTTGGAGGTTTGTCATTGGTTAAATATATTTCAATACTTTAACGCTCCGCTATCGGATTCCTATGTGAACAGGCCCTAAGGGCCTGTTCCCATAGAATCTGTCAGCGTCAGCATTACTTGTATTGAAATATATTTCACCAATTACAAACCTCCAAACGATTACCAACGGATGTGTCAACGTCTGAGATTGGTTTAAAAATATGGCAGTACGAGTAACGTTGAAGTTGACGTATTTTCTGTGAACAGGCTCTTAATTATTTAGCATATTTCAAACTCTGTAAAATAGGATGTTTTCATTTGAAGCTGCTGTATCTCGTACGTCAAATCCCGGCATATTATTGGTTGAAAATTTTCATTATTAAAATATATCGTCGAATTATTTTTCGTAAAATCGTAGATCGGCATATTTCCTGTTCGCTATTATTCAAGCCGGGTGAGTTATTCAAATCGTTCAAAGCTGCTCGAGTAAAAATAGGGTAAGATATCTCTGCTTGAGTGCGTGTGTGCGATAAAATTGTACTCAGGTTCTGAACATTCTTGTTGCTAGTCCTTGTTGAAATGTTCGATTCTCTCCCACACAGGGCCCTCTTCGACTATGACCCTTCCAAGGACAGTGGTCTGCCGAGCAGGGGCCTGCCTTTCAAGCTGGGCGACATCCTGCACGTCATCAACGCAAGCGACGACGAGTGGTGGCAGGCCACCAAGATACTGCCGGGAGGGGAGGAGGAGGGGATCGGAATTGTCCCCTCCAAAAGGAGGTGAGTTGTCTAAGCATCTAGAAAATCATTTCATTAGCACCGCGATATATCTCATTAAAACTATCTATCTACCGCCCACATCGTATAGTGGTTCGGTGGTGAGTTTCTAAAAGCTGAGCTCAAAGACATAGACGATCTTGTGCTATCTCTTTGAAGTGTTGGCTCCCCTAAAAGGTGCTCCCACAATAAAGTAGCCAACAAATGTAAAGTAGCCCTGGTGTGAATGGGCGAACGTCCTTAGAACAAAGTACAAACCGCATTAGGAAAAAATATAAACTTTTGTCCTCTCTACTCTTTTAATCTTTGGTACATGATCTGTAAATCTCTTGCATGGAGAAAATTTTAATTTCCTATCAAAGATTTTCAATATGTTCTTGTTAGCTCCACTTTTTTTCAGTTAACAGTTTTTCCTACCTGTTTTCTATAGTTGGTACAGGTAGAATTCCGCTCCTTTATTCTACTTCGCGTGCCATTAGCGCACAACAGCATTCAAAATTTAATAATAATAAAATATTCTTCAGTAACTCTTACCACAAGTTTATTTGCTATTTTAATCAATCCCATTCTTGCATCACCTATCTGTGATAGTAGATTTTTCTAAGATCTTCTTGAGATGATAATAAGATCTCAAAAAAAATGGTAACATACGTTTACCACTCTCAGTGAAGTGTCCCGCCTCTGTATAGCGCACTCGTTCTGTTGCAGCTAGCCTAGTCCACTTATTCTATCTTTGGATAGACATGCGGATCTCGCATATTCAGGCAATATTTGTTCATTTAAGATGCTCGTTAATATCATCAATTGTATATAATATGTTTCCCCTTCAGTAGTGTCAATAAGTAAATAATACAAACAAGTTAAACACTAAAGCTCCTTAAACTCGCGATAATTTTTAGGAGTGACATTTAGTTTCGGATCAACAGGTGTATCCTTGCAGCAGGTTCTTAGAGAATTGAATACAACTGTCTCCCCGTGCAAATTACAAGTTCATGAATTCAAATTGCGAATTTGTATTCATGAATCCGACATTTGTACCGTATGCTACTGCTTTATTCTCAAAATGTTTATAGCAGAATAAAGTTAAACATTATTATAAAAGGATACATTAACTCATTTAATCATGATTATTCGCTTTTCGCAGATATTATCATTGGGCTTGAGGTGGCCTTGTGGTAACGTGCTGGCCTGCAGGTGCTCGGATCGAATCTCGCCTTGCGCCATTAAAATACCTCCGTGTCTACATCGGATATGGACACGTTAAATCCATATTCCGGAAAGTCCCTCTATGAAGGTCAGAAAGGGTGGGAGTGGGTACGATCCTTACAGATGTCACCCCTGGGGGTGCTCGGTCAAAATTGAGGTGGCAACTAGCTAAGACGTACTCCCACCCTTGTGGTGCTGTTCAAACCGGAGCCGCACACTTCAGCCTATATGGACCTGGTCTGGAACTACGTTCCAGCCAGGGGGCATAAGAAACAACAACAACTGATATTATCATTAGTTTTCTAGGTCAGTGATAGTAAAATAAGTTAATCTTCTCTTTTACTAAGCTTTTATTTCCCGTTTTATGCATGGAAAACTTGAGGCGCAAGAAGAAAGAAACAATTGTATGACAGAATAGTATTATCGTAGACAGTATAGTATACCAGAATAGAAACAATAGTTTGAAAGATATTCTATCAGGATTAAAATCAACTTCAAAGTTATGTGTTATGTATATATGTATTTATATATATATACGTACATATTTATAAATACATAGATACATAACACATACATACATATATACATACAAAAGAGGTAAGCAACGGTAAGTAATTCTACTTTAATAACAAGCGGTAGTTTCATTAGAAGAGACTACCTGAATTTTTTTTCCACTTTCATTCAGTTAAGCATAAAGAATTCCGAGCATTATGTTTATTTATATAAAGCTTTAATAATTCAAAGATTATATGATGAGTTCAATTTTGAAATACTAAAAATATGAAATGTAGTGAAGAATCAAGTTACATCAGACAACAAATTAGTATTATGAGTTCTAAATGTATATAATGTTCTTTTTCAGAGGCAAAATTTGAAACATTATAAACACATAGTTGTACTTGTTATAGCAGTTCAAATTTAGTTAATTGTATTCGACATCAAAATTTCAAAAAAGCTGTAAATAACAGTAGAAAATTATTCTAAAAAACTAAGGACCAAAAATTTCTACAAAAAGCTAAAAAGATTAAATATCTTCAAAAATTTTTCCTGTACAACACTTATATTTATGTCAACGGTGCTTTACCCGGAGAGGTGCTTTTACCCGATACAGAATAGAGAATATGGGTAACCAAACGTTCGATGCTTGTCAGACTGATCGCAGCAAAAGGTATCTTTGCGATGGATGTGATAAAACCTGAAAGTACTTTTTTATTCTCTACTTGTATAAATAATTACGAATACAGTTTTCTTATTTCAATTTCAGGGTTGAAAGAAAGGAGAAGGCACGGTTAAAGTCTGTGAAATTTCAGGGAAAAGGTAGCGTCAATGATGGAAAGGTGAGTTGAAGTTAACAGAATTTATAAAATTGTGTAAATAGGAATTTTTTTATCACCAGTGTTTTTAAAAACAACGTACATCAATGTTATTAAAATTCCTACCAGCTTCTTTCACTGTGCTAGTTTTGGTTTTTAGAAAAATTACAATTAGGTTTCAATTAACTGTTGTATTCTTAATATCAAAATTTGCTAAGTGTTCCAAGATACATTTTTTAAAATCTATATTTAGTCGTACAGGGATATTTATTTAGAAATCTTAACCAATAATTATATATATGATGGCAACGCAAAAAAATTTACAATATTTGAAAAGTTTCACTATTGCAACACTACCAGTTTAAAAGTAACATAATTGGAAACTCTTTATAAATTACACCAAACGTGTACACACACAGGTTTACTTAACCCATCAAATTTTAAATAATATTACAGCAAAATTGATTGTAATTCAGTTTATAGTATATTATCCCGAAATTAACGTTGGGTTTTTATTTCTGATCATTTTCAATCTTTGAAAATATATGAGAGAAAGATGGGAGATAACCTGCGTAGTGGAAACCTTAAAAGATTTAAGAGCTCAAAACTGTAATTAGAGAAAGTAGTCAGTTAAAATTTTCTATATAAATCATATTCCTTTTAAGTATATTTTGCCTTAAATTAAAGAACGACACTCTCTTCTTCAACCAATAGAATAACGAGCAATTTATTGACCGATCTTTCTCTATTACAATGCTGTGAGTTTCGTATAATACGGAACAAAGTTTAGCTCCATCTCTATTAAATATCTAAACAATAGAAATATTTTGCTGATACGGAACCATACTATTTATTTTTTTAAATATATTGTAAATGATAGAATTTAATTATTCTAAAAACAACTGGTTTACTAAGTTCTAAATATGGAAAACAAGTTATGTCTCTTTTAGTAAAACATCTGAAAAGACTGTTGAGATGATGTGATTTACACAAAACTCCTAATTTAACATCATAAGAAACCATAGAAATAGGTAGATTTGGTATTTTTATGAAACGGACCAAAAATCTTATAAAGGCATTTGACATATGTACAGCAAATAGGTAACAAAAATTATGAGTCTAAAAGAATTCTCTTCAAACCGGGATTCCTCGCCATTTATAATGCCATACGGAAATGGAATAACCTTTTTTTTCTTTCATTAATTCTCATTACTAGCAGACCAAATTACTTTGAGATCGGAATTCCATGTTTAAGCTAGAATATAACGTTAATACAGTACTGTGAATTCGTCCAACAAAGGCATTCTCAATTTTAAGGTAAATCACCTTTTTGGAAAGTTGCACTATTTCATTTAAAGCCTACTTCCTCTGTAGGAGAGTCATTTTCCCATTTGATGACTCTGGAACTTGGTGTTGTATACAGCAAATTGATTTATTTTTAACATGTAAGGAGAACAATATTAAAACTTGTATTCATTCTGGTCTCACCAGCAAAATACTCACCTATTATAGAATATCACCGCGAAAGCACTAGAGAGCAGCTTCTGACCCAGCTGCCAAAGAAAACACTCTGTCTGACCGGCCGATCCCTGTTAAAACCATCTGACCATGAGAACAGGACAGATGGGATTCAGAAGTAACCAATGGGAAATTAGGTCATAATAAACATAAATAATAAGTTAAAAACGACAAAATACAGCTGAAAAATTTTATTCAAGGTTCTATTAATAATCTGTGGGTGCGAAACAAAATGTGAATGGCTAGTGCTAAACAATGGGGCCAGAGTCTAAGGGAATGGTTCCCTCGGTGTAGATAGGTGCTTGTAACCATTCAAAATTGGCTTCGAAATCAGCAGTAGGTTCCGGCCAGTTTCACCGTGGTACAGAAATGGACCTTTACTCTCCAAACCAACAACCGATCCTTTCAATTGACAAAGATGTCTATGAAAGGACAATGGCCCCACTAAGCTGTACAAGGACGTTAAAAGTGGTAATGTGAAGGCATAACATACAATCAAAGTTTCTGTGAGAATGATTTAGAAAAAGAATGCTGCTAATTTCAAAGGTACCTTTTTCGTGAATTTCAGTAGTGCATGAATACTTCCGCAGTAATAAGTAATACGGTTCACGAGGTCCCATGATTGATGAACGTGAAAGCGGCACACTAGGTGATGTCTAGTCTTCCCAATCTGGTCAGATCTTCCAACTGCAGACTACTTCAGTGGGTAATTCTCTTGAAAGGACTGTTCCCTCAAGAGAAGAATTAAAGAGATTTAAGTTCCGGTGCACACTTGCGGCAAAAGTACTCGGGACGCTGCGTTATTTTCGATCTGCGTGGAAAGCCGTTCCAGTGCACACTTTCGCGGTACGTTTTCAGCGGCAGTCTCTCGTTTGCTATCAACCGAGATGGATCGTACGTGAGCCCAATTATTTAAGAAAAAAGTTGTTTTTTCTTACTTAGTCTACAAGCATGTTAATCGTTAAAATAGAATTATAAAAAGGAAGCACTGGATCCATCCATACAACAGCGAGAGGTACTTGAAGGAAGCGTTTAATGTATGCTTGATGGATCTCAGGGAAGATGGTGAAAAGATTTTAATTATTTTCGGACTACCCACTTAAAATAAACTTAAATTCTTGACCATCTAAAAGTTTTGTTATCTAATGTACTTATTTTAATAAAAGTTGTAAAAAATTATATTTACTGGTTGCATTTTTTTCATTCTCCGTTTTTTGGCTGAAGTTCTCAATAATGGTTTCACAAATATTTTCCCAGGCAGACTGTTTCTTTATTCGGTCTTTATAGTCCTCATGACTAACATCCCAAATTATCGGGCGAGATTTTACTTCGTCGATGAAAAGTTCGACAACCACATTTTCATCAATCGTGTAAAGAGACTTCACAAGCTCGATAGGAGATAAAACGCTGCGGCAGATGTCCACTCGCCTGTAGACGATTGAGTACTACCAGCTATCGGGTTACAGGAATGTGCCGCGTGTTCCACAGGAACCTGCGGCGACCTGGGAGTGGCGCAGGCGGTAGATAGACGCCGGCGGCACGTGTGAATCCCAACAGCAGTTGCTCTGCATTTTTTCTTATCGGATTGAAAATAACGCAGCGTCCCGAGTACTTTAGCCGCAAGTGTGCACCGGCACTAAGGTAGCTAAGCACACGGTCCCGATGTTGCGCAAGTTCAAAAGAATCAAACTACAATAAATCTCTGAGGATAAAAACCTAAAAAGCTTCTTCGAAATTATAAGTTTTCACTGTCTCTTCCGTCGAAAAGACTGCAACGAACTCTCATAATGTTGGCATGGTGAGTGGCGGGAAGTAATTTGCTTCACTTCGTGCCATCAATGTGATACCGCTGAATGACCTGACAATTTTCACTTTACTTTCTCATTGCAGAATACTCTGGACAGAAAAAAGAAGAACTTCTCTTTTTCTCGTAAATTTCCCTTCATGAAGAGCAAGGAGAACGCGGGCGAAGACGGCAGTGACGTCGAAAGTAAGACCTCTTCTGGTGTAATGCCAGACACATTAATGACAGGCGTTTGTTTCACATGATGCAGTAACTGAAAAACGATAATTTTTCTTACTCTCGAGTATCGATCTTGTGTGAAAGATAGTGCTGATAATGTTCCCAAAGGATGACAAATTGCATTTAGGTGGGCGAACGGAAAGTGAATCAGGAGCGAACACCTTTCGGTGATTGAGGGAGAAATCAAAATTCTGATAACTGTATTGTATGTAGCCACGTCGATTTTACAACCCGTATTCAAAATCGTATTCATTGATAAAAACTACTGATTCATTAAAATTGCTTCCCATTATATGTGTCAAGTTCCTACTTTCATGCGACCCAGGGTTGCAGCGCAGAGTCTTTGTTTTCGAGTTCCACCAAAGGCATGGACGTCTGTAGTCTTACATTGCATAATGGGTAGTGTCACGAGCTTCACAAAGTGAGCTCGGTTTCGAATACCAAAGATTGATAGCAAGGCATGTCCTGTGCTGTTCCTCTTAAAAGAGTATTAATGCTTCTGTGATAAAGTAGCTAACAAATTTGTGGCATGGATAGGCGAATGTCCTGAAAACAAGAGCCTACCACATTTCAAAAACACTGACGATCCCGCTCAGTTTAGCCATAGTGTAGCCGATGGTAATTTTAGCTCTCAAAGTGAGAGAAAAACGAAATCCCACCAGACTTTTTGCATCTGTAAACAAAATCTTTACAGTCTCTAACCTATACATTTTAACACCGTCTGCTTTGAAAAAAATCCCGTTTAGATCTACTTTTAAAGTGATTGACGTCGCAGATTTTCAATCTCCATATTAAAGTCTGGCGAAAATTTTGATAACAGTATTGTAAGTAGTGACATCGATTTCGCAGCCAGGATCTTTATATTAAAGTATGGAGAATTTTCCTTTTGGTCTTTTTCTACATTAATTCTGGTTTTTTTTATAATATAGGCTTATAAAATAAAGAAGGATTTTTTTTAGGATTTCAAATTTTTGAGTTGTTAATTTTTTATAGAAAATTAAGTTATAGGGGTTTATCCGTGACAAAATTTAAGCTGTTTTTTAAAAATTTAAATAAGGAAATTTTTGAGAACCAAGCGCATTGCATTTAAAAATCTATTTTCAAACGCAGAATTCAAAAATATTCATTTGCATATCTTTGATTAGAAAAGTTCTGCGTGGAAAATTCCTCTTAGCTTTACATGAGGATTAAACAGATCTGCGAGATCAACTGTTGCGCCGCCTCGAGGATTTTTCCAATTTTGGAACTCTACGAAATGTTGCGTTCATAAAGATTATCTACTACTTAAGGAAGTTTTTATCAACCCTTTTCTTGCAGTGAAACCCCTCACACACGCACTAACTTATTTTTTAACGCAGCACCCTTAATTCATACATGTATAGTTCGTTGTTTGATATAACTATAGATATTTTATTATACCAATAATTAGTTCATATTTTATGTTATTTTCAATAAAATAATTAAAAGTTATTTAATCTTAAAATTTTAAATGTTAAATGTACATTTAATAGCTAGATTTATAAATTATACTTACTATAAAATTATATATAATTATTAATGACTAGCATATTTTACGCGATATTTCATGAGCATGATCAAAACAACAGGTGTTTTTTTTTTATTGTAAATTATTTGAAATACATACTCTCGTTTTTCCCCATCACAGTTCTTAGTCACGTTTTTGATATCATCATAATGATGCTGGTTATCACTAAATCGCATAGAACCCTGAAAATGTCGTTGCAGCACCCCTGTTCAAACCTCTTGTTCAAGTCTCAGACAAGATGTAGATCGCGATGGGTAATATATTGTAAAATTCCACTTCCTTTAGTGGAAATGAGCAAGTATCATACACATGCCACGCTTTCACTAATAAAGCTTTAGTAGCAGATATTCAGAAGGTATGAAGCATGTGCTTCATCATTAGGCCGTCTGCACACGGAGCAACTCGGTTACAAACCCGGTCGACCGGGTTTGTAACCAGTTGCGCCGTGTGCGTGGCTCCATTCAATTACATAGGTTACGACTCAACACGGACTGGTTTGTGATTTGAGTCAGTTATCAGTTTCTTTTGAGTTGCCCCGTGTGCAGACGGCCTTAGAGGTCATTGATATGTTCTAATTCCCCTCGAAAAACTCTTTTAAATTAATGTGAATTTTTGTTAGTTAAAACGAGGCAATGTTTACGACTATAGCATCTACTCGTTATTGAACCTCCATCCATTTTTTTTAATCACTGAACTGGAATACATTATGCCAGTATTATGACAATACAATAAATGATTTAATTAAAGGCTATCTTCCCTTCCCACGTCTAAACTACATTATTTATAATAGAAGTTAGATTTGAAGTTGATGCTTCGGCATAAAAATACCAGTTTTCCTGCATCGATGATTATATAATATGCTTCGGTTAATCCACAGAAAAAAACTTTCTGTTATTGCTGTGCTATAGTATCGCTTACGCAGCTATATTTACAAATTATTCCGGTGAATTCAAATAAATATTTACATCATGCTGAAGCATTAATAATTATTGAGTGTCGAGTCTAATTATAAGAAGTTAATATAAGTTTACACCCTGAAAATATTTCCAGATTAAATCTTTTAAGTTGTAAAAATAAGTGCTAAGTTTTTAAGAGTTATATTTTGAAATCAGTGTTTTATTTTGGAAAAGTTTTCTTTTGACCACAAATGCAGCAGAATGAAATGCTAGTTTAAAGTTAAAAAAGGCTACTGAAAGAATAAAAATACATAAATAATGAATTCCAACCATTTTTAATTAGTAGCTCCTAAAACGTTTATTAAGAAAATTGCTGTATTACAAATATTAAGGAATTTCTTTTACATAAATAGATTCACTCAATGGACTACTTGCACTGATTTGTCATTCTTTGGGAGTGCGATAAACTCGTTTCCTTTCAGCCGTCGCTTTTTTTTAATTAAGTGCAGATATATTTATTTGCTGCTAAAACTTGCTGTTCACCGCTCTGTAGCCTAGACTATGACTATTTCCAGAAAGAAAGAGAAATAGACGCATGCCTGTGCTTTTGCAGCATGTGACCTGCATGTTATTTTATCATTTTTTCCCGCACAACCATCGTACGCCAAAATAATTGTAGATCCCGGAGGAAATGTATGCGAAAAAGAAAAAAAAGAGTCCGCTCCGAACCAGAGTGCAAAGGATGAAACAACTGTTTAAAAACATATATTAGTCTTTTTTATATAAAAAGTATACAAATGAAAAATCTGTAATGATATTTTGTCTTATGTTTTTCCACCAGAAAAGTAGTTTTAATAATCATATGAAGATCATATGTTGAAAAATGCTCTTAATTTTGTATGTTTTTTAATGTTTAACTTCAAAATTGAAATCATATATAGTTTTTTTTTCTATAAGCTGAACCAATATCTTTATTTAAATCTTTTTTTTTTTCGTTTTTGTACAACGGAAAATTTTCAAATTATTTTCTTATCATAATTTATAAAAATTTTATTTACAGTCGAACCCCGTTATAACGAACTTCAAGGGACCAAAGGTTTTGTTCGCTTTATCCGGTGGGTCTCTATATCCGAACCGTTAAGAAAAATGCTAGAATTCACAAAATGTATAATTCATTAGTTGCAATGTGCATTCAATATAATGATGTATTAAAAAATGATAAAATCTATTAAAAATGATCATTAATGAATTGAATCGACTAAAATAGGTTACATTAAACTGACATAATACTAATTAAATTACGTACAATAGGAAAATGGCGGGACCAAAATTTTCGTTCGTTATATCTGTGAGTTTGCTATATACCGGGTTCGCTATAACGGGGTTCGACTGTATAGAAGTTTTTAATATATTTCAATGGGAAGAAAATAATTTTATCAGCATAATTTTTGTTTCAGGGAAAACACTTTCAAATTTTATTTCATTTAAAATTATCAAAAACAGTCAATGAAATTATAACAAAATGCCATAGGGATAATTTGCAAGGAATATTGTATGTATCATTTTACGCTAATCTTGAGATATTCCATATAGAGATAAATAGACTAAATAGAGATGTTCAGCCCAGTACACACGTAGATACTACAGCATTAAAATTTTGTATCTGGTAATGTAATAATCGTAAAAGTCAGCAGTTGGCATTATTTGATTCTCTAATTTCTATAGTGTGTTTTCAACAAAGAAATTGTGCTGTTTTTTAGAGAATTTTGTGTCCTGGACCCCCCCCCCTGATATGAATTTGATACAATGAAATTTCTCCAAAATTTTATTATTAGGAATGACTTCATTACACGAAACAACAAAAAGCAAAATACCATAGTGATCACTTACTTACCACAAATTAAAAAGATGTAAAATTATATTAAAAATACAGAAGTAAATAAAGATTATTCGTCAACTGACGGTTTAAAACTGTGAATGCCTCCGTTACTAAGGCCGTCTGCACACGGACGGGTTTGTAACCAGTTGCGCCGTGTGCGTGGCTCCATTCAATTACATAGGCTACGACTCATCACGGACTGGTTTGTGATTTGAGTCAGTTATCAGTTTCTTTTGAGTTGCTCCGTGTGCAGACGGCCTAAAGTTTTAAACCATCACTCGACTAATAATTTTCTACTTTTTCGGTCTAAATAGCCCTTGTGCAGCAAAAGATAACGTTCTCAACTAACTAACTTGTACTCTTCCTTTGAAATATTTAATATTTCGAACAATGCTTCCATACTCACAACAAAGTCCCGACTGTCTGTTCAATCGGATTCGCAAAACGTCCGATCTAAAATCTGTAACCAAAGGAGTGAATAAAATCTTACAGGCGTATCATTCGAGATATCCATTATGAGTCTCCTATTTCATGATGTCAAGGAGAGCATTTAGCCAACTAAGATGGGCAAACATCCAAAAAGTTGTAAGCCATAAAATTAGATGCATCAGTATTTCTACTTAAATATGCTGTTTAAAAGTCTTTGGCATTCGTAACACCATGTTGTATTTTTAGTCACTAAAATATTCAATATTTTGAAATTAATTGATCCTTTGCACTCTGGTTGTCGCACATACGAAAGCACAATTAAATTCACTGCTATTAGAAAAATTTCAAGATTATTCTTCAGTCTCAATGTTAGGCTTTACACAGAGCCTAGTAAAGCAGTTTGGTATCATCAAATTCCGCTTCTCAGCGCACTGAAATATTAATACAGTGAAACTTGTCATGGTGTCAGTTGACATGAAAGACGGCCTCCTCAAAGATACAGGTTGTGTATAACGGAAACCTTGTACTCCAAGAACAAGTTAAAGCGAACGCTTTTAGTGAGTGTTGTAGATGCTCCAGTGTATGATATATCGCGTAATTTGATTTTTAACTTGCATCTAGAATTATTACTATCTAGAATTATTAGATTTTTAACTTGAATCTAGGAAGTCCCTTCCCAGCCTATAACTGTGACCTAAAAGCCTTTTCGCTTGCAGAACATAGTACTGAAAAATTAAGAAACTCAGACACAATTAAAGACCATTTTAACTATGTACGCTTGCATATCAATGGACTGTGAATTATAAGGAAAAAGACAATATGAAAAGACGGAAATCATACAGTAATGCAAACGAACTTAAAAGGTTCAAAGAAAATAAGCATCCCAACTAATGAAAAGAACTAGGGAATACAAAATCCTTCGTAGTACACTATCATGAACTGTGAAAAAGTCTCCGTTCGAATTCGTAAAGCAAACAAAAACAAATAAATAAATAAAAACTTTTCTCGTTAAAAGCAGATCAGGAGAACGTCTAAACACTTTGCCAGGGTATACGAATAGCTATTTTTCTGCTTTGGCATACCGTTGATTATAGCGAAATATTCAGTTTTTATCATTCTCTGAACTGATAATTGGTCTTTAAATTGACTTTATTAAATGGCCGTTTCCTTCGTTTACCAAAGATTCTTTCCTATATCTATCCGAAGAAAAGAGTTCATTTCCTTAAATGCATTAAGAGGAAATAACTGTAAAGGGATTTGTAGTTAGAAAAAAAAGGCGCCATCTAATGGTGAAATTATTGGTGAAAAGATTGTGGCGAAAAAGAGTGAATAAAATACAGGGTTTAAATATAAATTCTAAATAAATATATGAAAATCAGAAATGTATAAGACTAATGGAGGTTTATAAAAAAAGATATATTATCTATACACTTTTTCTTAGCATTTCTAAAATAATCTTGTTCTTGTTTGGGTTCTTTTTTCTGAGATTTTTATAGTTGAAATTTCTTTTTTCTGAGATTTTTATAGTTGAAATTTCTTTTTTCTTTTCACTTTCTATCATGTTTTTAACATTTCACTTTCTCAAAAGATAGTGCCCTGCCTCTTATGATAGAACACTCTTTTAGTTCATTTAATCATATTTCTACTGTTTTAAACTGAAAATTTTGATTTTTAATTATATATACGTTATTTTTAAGATCTTTTTGAGGCGTGAATCTATGTTCAAATAGATACCTCCGCATTAAGATTGAAGGATCACTTGTCACAGTGACAAATTGTTTTTAAACCTTCTAACTGCCACCATTGACAGGTCTCACTGTGTAATAGTTTAAGATAACAACCTTCGCGTACCCTTACGATAAGGCACCCCTCACGACATTAACCACGTAGTGCACACTATAGTTGCACTTAGTTGTTAGGTTGCAAAGGTTGCGAGGAATTTCGATTCGCAAAAGTCTTTCTGGTAACTGGAGGCTGTAACTTCTTGCAGTATGTAGAACATAAATCTGTTACACTCCGAAAAAAAAACGGGTGTGTGTTACTTTTATTTCGGGTATTTTAAGACAAACCCTGGAATTAATGATTTTGCAACAAGATAAACATTGTAACTATTATTGTTTTTATTTTAATTTCATCGTGAGGAATTCTTTGAGTACTGGATTTTAACCCTTAACTACAGACGTGCCAAAACTTGAATCGGAGGTTATTTGCGAAGCATACCCAAATACTCGTTACGCAAGCGAACAAATGTTTGCTCAGTGAAAGCACAGGAATCAATCGCCTTCCTCATATTGAAATTTATTATGTCATAAAAGATTGCTTGAACGAGTACATTCTAGATTAAAATGTTAAAAAACCTTATTAAATCAAAATCCCAAAATGAATTATTAATAACACAATAGTAGATCCGACACATTATGCAGGTTATATATATATATATATGTATATGTGTGTGTGTGTGTATACATAAATCTGCGGCAGTAGTATAATTTGAAACATTGAGAATATACTATGAATTATCATTGAAATGTTAAATAAAAATGACGTAAGGACATTATATTAAATTTTGAGGTATCTATGCTTCTTCAGTGAAAACAACCAAAGCTCTTTATACACCTCATATATATATAAAAATAATTCATGTTTTGAAAGAGATTAACAAGTCATAATTCGGATCAGTAATGTCCTAATCCCATATAAAAAGGATACAACCATCGCAATGGATTTAGCTCCATTAATTCAAAAGTTGACTTCATAGCATTTTAAGAAGTGGTGTCTTATAGATTTATTTGCGTTTTTTAGCATTTAAAACTTTGGCAAAAATATCGATTCTGATATTTCAATACATAGTATAGGACATTAAAACTAACTAAGGAAATCAATATCCTTTATGCCCAAAAGGCATGGCAATTTTCGTTAAGTTTTTCTAGTGTTGGTCAAACTTCGAAGTGTTTGAGGTTTTGCATAAGGTCCTAACAAAAACTCGCGGCAAAGTTGACCTTTTTTTTCCCATTCCAAAGAAAAGTATCTTTTCCTCCTTTGTTTAGCACATCAGTAGTTAAGGGTTAAATGCGATCACACATCAGTGTGAAATCCTGCTCACGCTGATTATAGCATTGATCTCTAATGAATTGTTTGAGTGTATTTAGGTGACCCATGTGACTCAAGAAAAAACTTTTTTTTCCCAACATGTTCCGTCGTCATTGCAGGGGAAGGATCGCCAACGAAAGGTCAGTTCTATCACTGAATACTTTTTCTTCCACCCGAAAAAAAAAAAATGTGTGTGATTCAATTTCTTTTATAGCATATTACACTGGTCACGTGTATCTTAAATCAGTTCATAAATGATAAATGAATTGAATAACTGAAAAATCCAGTACTATATTGAGATTAAAAGGATCTGTATTAACCTCCTATTTATTCCTTGGTTCACGAGGTGAAGCCTCTTTCATGTATCTTAGGAGTTTAGGAAAGCTTACATCCACGATATCCTAAACAAAACATTCAATGTAAACATTAAATGCAAAACTCTTGAATGTATGCTATTGCATTGTGTTCTGTATAAAGTCACGTATATTTTCTGTCATTTCTTTCTTCCACTTGGTAACAAAAGAAAAGACTTTTTGTTCATTCAGACAGTTTGTTGTATACCGTAAAATTTGCTGCATAATAATCGTTTTGAAATGCAAGTCAAGTGAGTTTAAACTTACTTAAATTATTTTTATAGCAGTTATTAAATGTATCACAGGTATTAATTGTAAAAATCAAATTTTGTTAAATCAAGTACCAATTTTGACCCTTTAATCTTTTACTTTCAGTGATATTACTAAATATAATTACTTTGTAAAATATAATGAGTTCACTTTCAGTATTTGTAAATTTCAGAATGTACAAAAACTATGCAAAAATTATAGGATTAATGTGTCCCGAAAGGTGGTTACATAAGACCTAAATTCTGTGATCTTGCAATGCATTAAAATGCTGCAGTAGTTTTATATGGTAGATAAAACCACTCTGATGGCAATCTACAAAGTTATGTCTCAGCTTTAGATTGTTTTGTTCCATTCAACGCCATTTTCGGCACTCAACGTAGCCAATTTCATTTAAAATTGTTACTGATGATAATACGTTAATTTACTTTCGTAATGTCTTCATTCTTTCATTCATAAGCATGAAAGCTAGTAATTTACATGTTTCATTTCAACGCGTTTTTTCCCTGCAATGTTCAAAATATTCTTTTTACATACAGTTTAAAATATTATTTATTTTTATTTATTTATTTATTTGGGTAAGGGGGGGGCGACTCGATATTTTAACGTCCGATGCTATTATCTTACACTAACGTTTATTTATATATAGCTACCCACATCCTCTAATGGTTAGCGTCTTGAGATTCCAAAAATTGGGCTCGGGTAAGGCATGGCCATTCCTGTGATTTCACCTCATAGCAGTGTTGGTCAGTGTTGCCAACCTCTACGAAGCGCCTACCCCTAGCGCCATCTCGAAATCCCCCTGTTCCCCTTTAACACCAACTTGAGATCACCCTAGACCTTCCTAAAAGAAATTCTGGTTCCAAATAGGCATCCTGTTTGAGAGATAAATTGAAGTAAATAGAAAATACACACTTACATAATGAAATGGAGGTTTATTTATATTTGACATATGTATGGAACTTATAATCTAATAAAAAAAACGCGTCTCGATTGTACAAAATATTAAAAAATGTCCCCCCCCAAAAAAATGCCCCTAAAAACACCCCTTTTCATCTAACTTACCCCCAAATTTAGGGGAACCCCCCCAAGTTGGCAACACTGGTGTTGGTTCACCTCTATGGTAATCCCGTAATAAATGAGTCCACAAATTCGTGGTGGAAACAGATTAATGGGTTAATGTCTTCAGGACAAGGTACCTGTCGCGTTGGGGGAAAAAACTTTTATTTATATAAAGAGTTGGGAAATACAAACTGTTTAAAAATGAAGACGTAGTGAAATTTGTAAAATTGAACAGAATGAGATGGGCAGGTCATCTTTTGAAAATGGATTCAGAGATAGTACCATTGAAAGTTTTTACAGCAGTCCCCTTCTGTGAAAGACAGAAAGGAAGACCAAAAAAGAGATGGAAGGACTGCCTGTATTCATACTTTAGTGCCATGAGGGTTAAAAACTGGAGATCCAAAGCTGGTGAGAGGGTAGACTGGGGAAATTTTCTAGAGAAGGCCAAGCCCCACGCGAGGCTTTCGTTCCAATTATGTTGATGATGATGAAAGAGTTGGGAATGTTAAAAATGCAAAAATAATAATTGTTATGATAATTATTGGAACCCTCTTTATAAACGTTTTTCAGTAATTTCCAAAACCAGTTCGAAGATCTAGATAGAATATGATGTCAATATTCTGTTCCGTTTCACCAGCATCGTCAAGCTAACAAGTAAATCAAAAACAACCACTAAACATTTACATAAAAGTACTTGAAAACGGAGCAAACGCGAGGCTTCCTCGTCAAGTTCTATAAAAATTAAATGTCTATATATCTGGCTTACCTAGAAATACCTATCTATCCCTACGATAAAATAAATTTCCTCGAAAGCGGGTTTAGACCACTAAATATAATTCAACATGTTTGCGTTTTTAAAGTCACTCTATTTATGTAGTTTATATTTCTTTAATTAAAAAGTAGTTTACTAGCGTATTATGTCTTCTAGAAAGATAAGTACCACTTTCCCTCGAAGGGCAGAGTTTATAATGTTTCCTTGATTACTCATTCGTATCATTACCCAATTGAGACACGATGAGAAAATACAAGGATTCTATACATTCTGATCTATTTCTCTAACCTTACACGTAAGTCTTTCAATATCCAACTGTAGTAAAATCCATAGGCGCTTTTGTTTTTTATCGGGAATTTTTTTACAGCTTAAACGCCATCTTCAGCTGTATCAGAAAAGAGTTCAAAACGAGACATATCTTTCGTTATCGATACGCCATTTCAGCCATTCGCGTACTTGGCTCATCCAGCATGATTCCCTCCCCATCAAGAGCACATCAAAAACCAAACGTTGCCTGATATGTGCTTATTCATGAGTAAGAGGGATTAGCATTCCATCACCCCTACGTAGCAGTGGAGGGCGTCTTACCTCTACCAGTTCCATTCCTTGAAAATCAATATCGCATCAACGCGGAGCAGCTTACAACCCCTTCCTCCCTCCCCCACCTCTCGGTCACCTGTTGAATGGAAGTTAAGTTTCAGCTTACGTCAAATAAACCCATTTTACAAATCTTAACTTCGACGTGTGTCTCAAATAATCTCATTCGCCGCTCTCCGTTTCCGCCTGTGGCAGAAATAAAGCCGGCTCTTCACGCGTCTCCTTTCTCCCGCTCTCCCTTGCGAATGTAGATACACTTAGCTGAATACCCGAGCTTTGCGACCAAATACATTACTATCATCCATTATGCAATTTGGATAATTTCTTGTAAATTAACATTAATAGTAAAGTGTTGTCATTACTCAGAGGAGTTCACTGTGCAATTTAACGACCGTGATCTAGCATTAACTATGGATTTGTTTGTTTTTTAATTTGGGAATTTAAGCCTCTTTTATAACCCCTTTAAAGATTGAAAATTTGTTTCAAAAATTTTAGTAAGCACAAAGGACATAAGGAGAACCCCAACGCAAAAATTTCAGCATCCTAGGCCTTATGTGTTAAATTACCCGTATTAAGCCCGTATTAAACACGTAATAACGTGTTTAACCCTCCAGCGGGCGCGCCCGTGTACAAAGTGCAACATTTTCGTAATTTTGAATCGTTTGTTTTTACATGTAAGGTTTGAATGTTCTAAGCAGTTACACCCTTTCTAATGCAGGTCTGATTTTCTGACCCTTGTATTCCTTTCCATTCATTGGTAGTCGTGAATTAACCGTGGTAAACCAGCGATTATACTGGATTACAATACGACAAAATGCAGGAGATGCTGTAGTCGATCCATTGTGCAGCTATTACACGTATTCTACATATCACGAAGATGGACAATCTCATTTTTTTAGGGTTTTGGACATAATAGGAATCCATTCGCAAGTTGTCCTCAGATCCAATAAACTGGACTGTTTTGAAATAAGGAGATTATATCTGCCTTCTTTGGCCTTTAATTATAAATATATCTCAATATTATCAACTTTCTATATCTTATCATAAAACGCAGAATTATTATTTTAAATTTGGAAAATGAAAGTTTAGTACAAAAGGAATAATCAAGGTTGAAAGAGACGTTGCACTTTGTGCCACGCGCGCCTGCTGGTGTTCCAAAAATTGGTGCGCCCGCTGAAGGGTTAATACGGGTTTTAGAATTTTTTTTTTTTTTTTTAAGAAAATTGGGGAGAGGGGAAGCTTCTTTTAACTCCCTTAGAGTTCGAATTTTCAAAAAGATTTCTTGATGATCACCAAGGCTTTTCAGGAATATCATAAAAAGTTATACTATAGATGTCTGTCACTTTATCAAAGAAATTTTGTAACAGTTGGAACAACAGAAATTTTGTAACAGTTTATCTTGATAGAGGGGTATATATTGTAAGACTCTAATCGATGATACATAAAATTTATCGAATACATAAAATTTCATATTCAGCGATTCCCTGACAAAAACTTATCTAATTGCATAGTCATGCGTAATGGTCTAAGAGATAAACCAAAAATATCTTCATGTACATAACAAAATTCCTATACATTATAATTCTTATTTCAAATAAAAGTATAAACTTTAGGGACGAACATAAAACTACGACTATAGAAGAATATAGTTAGGGATTATACTACAGAAAAAAGTATGGATTATATACAACTGCATATCAATTAATTGTAATCACTATCTACAGAACTAAATAAGAGGACTCTCTGAATCTATTTAAGAATAGTAACCAACTTAATATGTATGAAAATTCCTACTACCCATGTGACCAAGTGATAACTTATAAATTCCAGGTTTTTGCTCTTGTAAAGGTCGATGATTGTAGCAAAAGTCTTTCGTAAAAGTGAATTCGAATGTAATGCAAAGTTTCTCAGCACGTTTTGTATATATAACACTTTACACCTTCATAAAGTCATTACAGAATGCAGCGCTCGTGAAAATTTTCATAAAACCAGAAAAGAAGTTAATTTGCTTGTGTTCAAGTTACCCAGATCTAATCCCACTGAAATAGCCAGGCGATAATGCTCAATCACTGCGCCTCAAAATCAGATAGTATAAGTATTAAAATGAACATTTATGTTCACGATTTGACAAGTTTTTTTTTTATATAAGATTTTAAACTTACTTAATTTATTTCTTTTATCTTTATCTCAAGGAGGGGCGGATATATATATATATATATATATATATATATATATATATATATATATATATATATATATATATATATATATATATATATATATATATATGCCATGTCATGATTTGGGTTCAAGACAGAAATCAACTCATTTTTATTTAATAAGTTTGTTAATTCAATTAACTTCGATACAAACATTCTAGCTTAGCGAACAGCACGTGTCGCGATCACACACCAAGTAGTACAAAGCAAAACTTGTCCAGCAGGATATTCGGCGAGAAACCGGTTCCCCTACAAACTCCTGACTCTGATTCGTCGGGGGTCGTACTCAAAGTGAGGGACGAGTCATTAAAAATAATATTCACTAGATCTGATTCTTATATATATATATATATATATATATATATATATATATATATATATATATATATATATATATATATATATATAATGTTGAATTTTTAAGAATGTAAATTTTAGAATAAATTCAGTGATCAATTCTGCCCTCCATTTTTCCCCCTATCGTCTTCCTTCAGTTCAGTTTCAAGGATGGAACACTTCATAATGAATACTGTTTTATTTCTTTCTCCACATGTTCAACATTTTTAAAACTTGCGCTGGCATCACCATGACCTTCCAGAAAACATCTGAAGAAGCGCACTGCGCCGTGTAATAGCATTAATTATCAATCAGTGGCCGGGGAATTGGAAATATACTTTTTCCCGAGCAAAAGTTTTCCACCGAGAATCATGCGCCTAGCCCGTAACCTTGCTGAGTCCCTCAAATTCGCTTTTCTATAATCCCGCTTTTCTCTCTTTTTTCCATTCATTTCCGTTTTTGCTCTCTCTCCTCCACCACTACCATCAACCACCCCACAGCTCTCAAACATTTTCTGCTTGCATGCGTTTCTTTTTTTTTCCTTTCTCCTCTGTGTCTTTATGAATATCGAAATGTGTTATTTTCTGTTCTGTTCCTAGGGTGGCATATGTTCATGCGTCTGGCACACGCCGATTGTTTTCGGTCGATACGAAAAGAAAAAAATAACCTTTCGCGAAAATTCTGAAAGGTTACGTTATTCATCATGTAAATGGACCCTCGCACGCGACACATTTTCCCTAGAAAAGCAGAAGCAATGAGTTATTTCATACATTTTTTAAGACGTTAATGTGGTTTGTTTTCATGTGGTATATCTTCTTTCACTGACCAAGTGCTTTTTACAGCGCGGGGATTTTTAGAGGGGAAAAGTTTAAAATTAACTATAATAAAAATTGGGAAATATGTACCACTTATTTGGGTATTAATTTGAAAAAAAAAACTTTCAACCGAGAAACCGTCAACAAATAATTAAACCCTTTAAAATATTTCCTTGGTGTCACTTTAACACTGGATCAACAAATTAATGAAAAAAAAAAATAGTTTAAGTGGAACAAAATACTTTAACTGGTAAAAGGAAGTTAACCCAAGAAGAAGTAAGTTTGTCCATGTAGTATTTTAATCGATATACATTTGATATAAATATAGTACATTATTATTTTATAAGTTACATTAGATATAAATATTTAAAGCATACTTGCTTTTCCTTTAAATCTAGGGAAAATCAAATTTCCTCGGAATAAAAGATTTGCTTTTTATCCTGTTACATTTTACAAGAATGAAGATGAACAAGGAGTAAAAACTATACTATATGCACTAAGATTCTTATAAAAGGATGTAAAAATTAATTATGTATAAAATCAAGCATATCCAGTGTTCTACAGTCAGATAGATATCAAGCAATAGCATCAGTTATAATCCGCAACGCCTCCTTAAAATATAAAGTATATATTTTCTAATGATAACTGTTTTTTTAAAATTGAAATATTTCCAAAAGTTGTCTTTCACATACCATTGTTCTTTGGTTAAATATTTTTTTGTATTAATATCTTAAAATAGCATTCCACATTTCTTATCATTTCATATTTAGACACATCTTTTATCTCACCTACATTGTTCGCATATTTCATTAGTGCTCTATCAGAAATTCATTTAGAAGTCAAAAATGAAAGGTTCCATTTTTTGCCTGCATTACTGAAATTATTTACATTTATTGCCTTCATATAACACTTCTTTTATTTCAACTGTATTGGCCTTTTCCCTTTTTTTAGCTTCTTCAGTCAAAGCATTCTTTCGAAATACAAATGTAAGAGCAATAGCGGGATTTTATCATATTCATTTCAATAAAAATGTAATTGTAAATATTAAGCTTCTTTATATACTGCTATTTTTGTTTTTCTCGGTCTTCTGGTCCACTTAATTAAATAATTTCTTCAGATCTGATATGTCACATAAGTGAATTACTAACCCCCATCTCATATTTTCTCTTAACATATTTCAGTTTACACGTATCAAAAAATTCGAAAAAGAAATATCTGCGCTTAAAATTCATTCGTAGATTTACTGAACTCGTGTAAGGACACCTCTCTCAGACACGCATGCGCAGATGCCACCCTACAGTTTTTTTCTCTGTCTTGACGATATAGCGCTTTTCCTCTCTTATAGTGCTGTATCCAATCCCATCTGTGTACTTTAACGTGTAAACGCCTCGACTCAGGAGGGCCACGCGCAGAAACACAGTTCTTAAAAAAAAAACTTCTTCCTCTTCTTCAAATATCTTCAAACTTTTCTACCCAACCTCCTGACTAACTTTAGAAACAAAGATAAGTTCTCTTTCTTTACCTGAGCTTCTCTCTGCTAATCTTTTTTTATTTTTGTTGCCAGAAAACATAAAACTATTTATCTGTAATGAAGTACTGACTGCAAATAAATAGATGTTATTTTATACTGCAATGTTGTTTTCTATGTTTCACTAATTTCGCACTTCCAGGCGCAGGTATGTCGCTAATAAAATATTCAGTTCATCTCCAATAAACGTTGCAATTTTTATTTTTCTGAGCATAAGAATGTGAGCGCATTTACCTGCCTGTCATTTATATGCACTGAGCTCAATCTTCCCACAAAGCCACGTGCAATCAGATTTAGTAACTTGTTCGCACGTATCGAGATGCAGACCCGTTTGTGGTAGATATTTGAAAAAATGCACATTACCTGAGTTAAATTTAACGGATGTTTCCGAGGTCTAAACAATACCTGTATTCTTCACGACATTTTCTTTTCTTGCATTTTCAAGCTTAAACAAGAATTTTCCTTTCCTTTTTAATAGTACGAAAAAAGAGATATGTACCCAACCACTTTATATGCTACTAGCTAAATACCCGTGCTTCACTGCGGAGTACATTTGTACCGTCCATTATGTAATTCGGTTCTTTTAATTTAAATTAACTTTAGCAGTAAGTGTTATCACATTCCGCAGAGGAGATCACTTTGTAATTTAACGACGGTGTTCCGACACTGAAAACGGGTCTTGGATTTTTTTTTTTTTAATTTGAGTGGCTTAAGCCCCTTTTACTCCCTCAAAGGTTGTATTTAAAAATAAAAGCTTTCTTAATGAGCATCTCGGGCCTTAGTGGATCCCCCATTGCCAATTTTCAGCTTCCTAAGCCTTATGGTTCCAGAGATACAGCGATCGGTCAGTCAGTGTTTTATTTTCGGGGTTTATGCCTCTTTTAAATTCCCTAAATTTTTCGTTTTACTAAAAGATATCTTAGTAACCACCCAGAGCCTAAGAGGAACCACCATATAAAATTTCAGCTTCCTAAGCCTTATGGTTCCAGAGATACAGCGATCGGTCAGTCAGTGTTTTATTTTAGGGGGTTTTGCCTCTTTTAAACTCCCTAAATTTTTAATTTTACTAGAAGATATCTTAGTGAGCACCTAGAGCCTAAGATGAATCACCTTATAAAATTTCAGCTTCTTAGGATAGTGATCAGGAGTGTGTGAGTGAGTGAGTGATATTTTGCTTTTATATATAAATAGATAAGTGGTTCAATTAGAATGCATTAGCGGTGAAATTTTTTTGGTAACTACAACTTTTGGAAAAATAATTTGTGAACTTAATTCTGGGCATGGGAGATCAATTGTGTCAGAAACTGAGTTTTTTTTTTTTTTAAATCAGAAATCTAATTTTTTCATTCTTTCAAAAAGAATATAAAATCGGAAAACATACAAAGACACGTGTGTGAGGGAAACGCACACAAATCATATAAATAATTTGGTGGCAGTTATCACCATTTAAGTGTTCCAGATGTGCATTGTTTGAAAAAAAAGATCATTACCGTTTTAACCAGTCATATCCGATATCTAGGTTTCAAGTGTTATGAAATATTTATTTTCCATAAAATATTGGTTCTTGTATTAGGCCATTATAAAGGCAGAAAAACATTTGTGATAAAATCCAATTGTGAAAGGGGATTGTGATTCTGTTTCAAGGGAAGAGTGAACTTTTCAAACAACCTTGGAAAAATATACAGATATTTCAGGTGTAACTAATGAACGTTGTTATCCGTGGAGAATTTATTTTTGATAATAATTCCTTTTATCTAAAAGCTTCTTAAACAAATTGGTGCTACCACGAAACGCAAAGGTTATGGCATAAAAGCTCTGCTGACATTTTACTTAGAATCGAAGTTACACAAAACCTCTTTCGGGTAATGACATAAAAAAAAGTTTCTTTGTTTAACGATATTGATCGGACAAACGAGTAGGACGCATTAGGGCAGATTTTATTCGCCAACTGATATTTTACTGGAAACACCCGCATTTCGTACGGCCAGAATGAGGTTCCAGTGGATTTTTACGTTTCCATATTTTACCGAAAGTTCTCAAACGCCAACTACTGTAGACTAGTCTCTTTTGAATTACTTTATTCCAGTATTTCAGTCATACCGATGAGCATCTGTTAGTTTTAGCATAAAAACGCCGCTCAACTGTGTGGTAATCCTGTTAGATCATAAGCTCCAAGAAATAAGCGCTTGACAAAATTTTGTGAATGAAGTTCAAGCTAAAACCCTCATAGAAAGGAACAGCATCGTTTACTATTGTAAGACAGCTTTCTGTTTTGTTTTTTAAGTGATAAATTTACAATGCTGCAAAAGATTCTTACTTTCTCAAAATGATTACTACAACCTCAAAAAGTTGAAAATCAACTCAAGCCATCGAACAGTTTTTTCTTTTTCAAACAGGGACGTTATTGGAATTTTCCTGAATGATGAATGGTCATGGTCGTAAATATTTAAAACTATCTAAACTATTGTTTTTCGATTAATCGATTATTTTTTAGGTGACCGTATTTTAGGAAATCATAAAGAATGAAAATTACGTCCAAATCAAAAATAATCTAGGCTGCATCAAGTACAATAAATAGATTTTATCTTTCGCCTTTTCAAGGCATTCAAATCAAACTGTAACGAATCAGGTTTGAAAAAAAATGTGTAATGTAGATAACATGTTATAATGTGATAATATTTAAGTTTATACCTTTATTGTAATGCTTAAGATATATTTGATTGAATCATAATTTCAGCATTACACTATTTTAAAATCCTGGCAATCATTCTCCGTATATTTAGTTTATAATGAATAATAGGCACAGGACTCTAACATTTCCCCCTTACTAATGAATATGGCTAAGATTTTTATCTTACCCTCGACCATCAGTTGAAATGAGAGATCGGCGAATAACTGCTGTGACACTAATATGACCAAGATATGCAGCGACCATAACGAGGGTTCATCGAATGCATTTTGCTAGTGATATGCACTGTTTACTTGAAAATGCCGATAATCACCCAGCTAATTTCAGTAACTTAATTTGATATTTGCGTTTTGAACATAATTATGCTAGTGCGCTTTAAAATAAGCTTGCAAAACTGGGCTGGTCTTTGTAATAGCACTACAGCAATGTATTTTCTGTTATCCAATATTTTCTGCCCTAGAAATCCTGAGCATGAGGTATTAAATTGAACTGATTGTTTTGCTTGAAATTCTAAAGCAGAACTCAAGGATCATTGCTTTAAAACTTTACTTTTGTTATTGTATACTTTTCTTTGACGGCAGCTTAATTAGTTTCTGTGAATATTCAGTGTTAACCCCGCACTGGTCGCGTATATAAAAATTGCAGGCATGGTTGCTTGAGAGGCCACACTATCTTATTTAGGTTTTAGTTATTCTATTTTAAAAAATAAATATTTATTAAAACAGTAAGTTAAAGACATGATGGATGTAAATGAAAACTAATCAAATTTTTTTAATGGAATTTTATATGCACTTTTTACCGGAAAAAAAGTAATTTCTCCAAGCAATTTTTAGAAATGAAAATTAATCAAATGGAAAAAAATGATAAACAATTTTTACAATAAAATAAATAAAAATAAAGCAATTTTTTTTAAATGTATTTCTTTAAGAATTTTTTACAAATTTGGTGAATAGCAATCGGGTGTTTTGGTATACATCCGTTCACTATAAAAGAATGATAGGAACTGCAAGAGTTTTGTTTGTTAGTTATTACTAGCGATACGTAAATTTCGTATTTATGAAATAGATACGAATAAATGCGAAATTTGCCGATATGAGCGAATGAATGCGAAAATTATTTTTTTACTACTTTTCGGCGAAAACTCGGTGATAAACGGCTTTTTAAGCGAAATTAGATAATAATAGTAATAATTTATGAACATAATTGCTTATCTAAGGCCATCCGCGGTCTTTAGCTGAGAAATCTCACTCTCATTCGGATTTGCTCCGAATTTTAACCGAACAATTTGTCCGTACCGGAGTCGAACCTAAAAATCTGACTGTAAGGCCGTCTGCACACGCAGCAACTCAAAAGAAACTGATACCCGTCGGACGGATTTGTAACCAGTTGCGCCGTGTGCGTGGCTCCATTCAATTACATAGGTTACGACTCATCACGGACTGGTTTGTGACTGGAGTCAGATATCAGTTTCTTTTGAGTTGCCTCGTGTGCAGACGGCCTAAAAATCAACCATCAAGTTTTGTGGAACAATTTAGTAGATTTAAGAACGTCTCTTGAGCGCCAAAGAGTATTTAAGCTACTTACAGCAGTCAACCAAGAGACTCCTGTTGATGTTATACAGATTTTAATTGCAACGAAATGCTGCTACCTTAACATTGCAAAGGCATCTATACAAAACCTCTATAGTCACGGTAACAGCGTAGATGCTGAGATATTTTAGTACGTACAACTTACTAAATAATGACAGAAGGCAAAGACTTAAGGAACATAATGGAGACTACTGCAATGTTAGCTTTTAACTGAGAATTTTGATATTACTTTTTCAAGTAAGTAAAATTGTAATTTTTTTAATAAATGCGAAGTTTTTTAATTTTTATATATTTTTTTGCGAATAAAGCAAAATTTTATATATTGTATTTTTTTGTTGCGAAATTGCGATTTTTTTATGCGAAATTTACGTATTCCTAGTTATTACTCATACATAAACACTTCGAAGGTACTGGCATCTCCTGGTCGTACAGAGCAATCCATCAATGCGCAAAATGAAAACAAAGTGCTATTGGCGTCCGTGAGACGCCGCGTGACCAGTGCAGGTTTAAATAGGTGTAAAATTTTCATGTTCAGCATTTACAATTTTTTCTCATAGCATAATATCGTAAAATGACAGTTATGAAATTAAATAATATTCTATAAGATGTAAGTAATTTAGTTTTTCTGAATATTTAGTAAATTGTTAACCTTAAGTACGTAATTTAAAATTTTAGCATATAAATGTGAACTCTCACCTCAGCTCCCGTACACGTTAATCAATCACTGTATCACGAGCCTCAATTCTCAAAATTTAGAAATGAGACTACCGAAAACTTAACATATGAAGTCTATTTTATCATATGGTATGCCTTTCCTCAATTGCAGTACGTAACTCATAGCACCCTTTGTCAGTTTGTGATCACAAATGTATTCTTAAAACTTGGCAACTTGGTACTACTAGTCTTAGAAACTGTATGATATGAAAAAAAAATGCAGTAAATCCAACGCAATACAAATTTGAGAAGTTTTCTATCAGAAAGTAGCTTTGATAGAATTTTTCTGTTAACGTGAAAATTTTAACTTAATTCAGCAGTTTTTAAACATGAAGAGAGATTTCTGATTGGCAAGCTTGAAAATAGAATCCTTTGTCTTCTAAATAAAGCCTTTAAAGAGTGAAATTAGCTTTTCCACCATCAGAGTATTAAATTTGATCGATCTCTCGATTAAAATTTAAACTTAAAATGAACAGAATTTACGAGAGAATTTTCACATTTGTTAATCATATTTTCATTTAATTTATTCAGAAATATATATTCTTCACAAAGCAGAGAAAACAAAGTTTAACGAAGCAGAAATTTTTCTGTTCGACGACTAATCTGACTAAGTACTGATTAAAAACTGTGTTTGCTTCCTCTCGTTATTATCAAAATTGTATCAGTAGCTATAATGCAGATAATTAATCTCAACCATAAATTCATATCAGTACAAAATTAACTTCGTAGTTGCTCTCTAATTAATTCCCCTTTTTAATCCACTCGCAAAATAAAGAATGATAAAATTACTCTTACTGGCTGGAATTCGTGCTATCATTATTGCTAAACTTGCATTTGAAATACCAAGAACATGCCATAAAATATGATTTAATCAAATTTTCTGTGTCTTTTCGAAGATTCAAGTTTTGCTCTGATTAATAGAACCGAATATTTTAAAAAAATCGTAAATTAAATAATCAAGTTCTGTAATTTTAAAATAAATTTAAAAAATTCGAATTGAAATAAGCTAATAAAGACTAAAACTGAATAAAAGCATTTTAATCCGTGTAAGATAGACAAACGAAATTGAGGTTATGAATGTTGCAAAGTATTTATATTACATTTATTTAAATAACTTCTTTAATTAGTTTATCATATGTGTAATCCTCGGGGTTTTCCGTGTTTCTGACTTTAATTCGAACCGTTATTGACAGTAGGAAGAAATCAACTCTCCTCTTTCGCTAACATAACAAATACGCTTTTCAACCGGCGAAAAGTGTAAGCAGCTTCCTGTTGATAATGTCCTCGGGTTAATACGACGACAGTCATATGCGTAAACCATATGTATCACTGCTGTTGTTGTGTTTTATATCGGTGTGCTTTGATGTGAAAACCACAAAGCTTGCGCTAGCACCGTAGTCATACATCCTACATGATGTACATGTCAAACCACAGTACGGAATCTCAACGCTGTTCCGTCCTCTGTGGTCTGACATCGAATTTAGTGCATGTGCATGGAATGGATTAAAGAAGCGAGAGTGAGCTTGCGATGTGTTTACGGCTTTTTTTTAAGACACTAATTTGAGATGTGAACTTGATTGTGTTTAAAAACTTGTGTAAGCTTCTTCTTCTGAGTTTGCTGTTGTGTTACCTCGGTATGATTCTGTTTTTCTTTATCGCATGCAGAGCTGAATGTGTCCAACACCAGTGACCCCGAGACCAGTAGCTTACGTAAGTAGTCACTCTCAAGTGTTCTCTCTTTTGTTGTGTAACACGTGAATGAATCTCGTAGGCAGGGATGACGAATTTGGTAGTATTTCGTCTCTTCACCATGTCTTCTCTCAGACATGTCATTCTTGTTCAATCTATTCGACATGATTCATGCAGAGCCATAAGTTCAGTGGGTACAAACTCGTAAGAATAAACCTTTTACATCACAGACACGTGTATTTTGATCCCTTAATGACAGGGAAATACTCTTTAGAGATGTTGTGACCATAAGGGCCTGTTCACATAGGAGTCCGTTGTAATAAACCAATCATAGGCGTTAAAAATTTCATTACTACTCGTTTGGAGGCCTATGATTGGTTTATTTTCGTCTCAACGTCATCTTTCCCTTAACGCAACGCAACGGACTCCTATGTGAACAGGCCCTAAAGCTCCTCTAAGAAAATTACTCAGCTGTTTCTCAATAGCTGAATATCAATAATAAACTTTACCTCTGAGAAGAAGATCGCCACACTAAACAGGACAAATCTGGGCTACACTCTGGGAAGATCCCTAAATTTTTTTAGGACTCTTATGTAAATATGCATACACACATATTTACGCATACATGTAAAACATTAGTCCACTTGTCATATTCAATTAATTTGCATTCATATGAAATCTTCTCTCCCTTTGGGACTAGAACCAAAACATTCTGTTGGCCGGGACAATAGCACTGAACAGTCATTTACTACAGTTCACTGAACCTCATATATTAACAACAATAATATATCCAAACGTAATTCTGCACATATTGGCTGAGGATGTAGGTATTGTGTCTTGGGAATTAATGCACAGCAAATGAGATACATACCAGAGGACACAGAATGCTGTTCAAATAGACATAGAACATCGGTGGACACACGCAGTTGTTTTTCATTTTTAGTATTCCCTGCACGCTGCGAAGCATCCCCGTGCTCTTACGCTGCTGCCGCTTTATTATACGAATGTAAGAAAGCACATCTCTTAATAAAAATGTCACCTCTTTTACAGCACAGGAATGTTCAAAAGCTGTTTAGTAAATAATACGAAGGACTTTTCGGCAGTTGTTCAACGAGCTTGGCCAGATATCTTACAAATGGAAGAGGACATTGGACCTTCTACCAAGTTCAAATCAATAAACGATACATGGCTTTGATGCATAGTTTTTACTCTCGACACCACAATGAACCTGTGCGTACGGATCTCTCACAACCGTGGATATTTCAGACGATGTTGATCATTTCCTGTTTCTACATCCCCCACCAAATAAGTAATACAAATGCCCTTCACCTTGCCCCACTATGTATCTGCATCGAAAGAGCATCCGATTCATAGTATTTACCAGGGCATCTTGAAATTATCCGAATCTACTATTGACACGAAACGCTCACGAAAACATTTTATAAAACTTTATATACAGATATATAAAACTATGTTTGCGAATAACTTTACAAATATATCTGATGTTGTCCGGTCTTGTATGCGTATATATACCAATATTAAATGAGTGTGTACACATTATAACAAACAAGCATGAATATGTTTACAAGTATGTTTATCTAGCAGGATCTCTTAAACGGAAGGTTAACGTCCTGCAACGCGTGAAAGATAAGCCCCCCGACCCAAAATCTTAACATGTCGTCCATGGTAACAGTGTCATCATTAAAGAAAAACGATCTCTATCTAGTCTAGGGTCGTCGGCTCGTCTCTAGATCTGCAGTGCTATAACTCACCCATCACTAAAGTGAGCTATACCCTGATTCTCATTCGTCATCCCTGCTTATGGAGTTTCTGGTATTGTACATGCGTCAGTTGAGTTTACTACATATTAAACTCGAATATCTCCATTGTCAAGCATTTTTATGTTATTTAAATTAATTGAACTTTCTTATTACATTAATTCCATAGTGCAGTAGCAGATTTTTGGAATCTTGTCAATTTTTCAATCAATTCTCTTATGCAAAATATTCAAACCAGCTCTTTCCTAGGATGTTGAACTTCAGTAAACATTTATTGTCATATCACCCAGTCATATCACCATGAAAAATTAAGGAGGAGTAAACAATATTAGCAGTGAAGGCAATGCATCATATGACATCACAGATCTTTAACCTCAGTGTTAAGCTGTGGCGAATCTGGTATAGTGTGTTTTGGACGCTCACCAATTCCTTTGATGGACGAAATTGATAAAATGAATCATGTTGAGCAAGGTGCAGAAAAGTTCAGGCTATCTGAAAATACCATTTTTATTGTATTATCAGCATTTATGTAGCTGTGAATAGTAGACAAGTTTTCTCCATAGATTAACATTTAGGTAAGCGAATCCAATAGGGTTAGTACAGAGCAGACTTAAAGTTTGTACAGGGAGTTCTGAAATACCCTATATGGAAAGTATTATTACCCACGGAGACCTTACAAATATTAACCTCTTTCCTTTGTCCAACAGTCTTACTACTGTGACCACTAACTTGAAGAAAATTTCAGTAGATAAGAATAACATAAATCATTGATATGTCCTTCATTAACTTTAGCTTACTTTTCTCTAAAACTATATTTTTGAGACCAAAATGTTCCAGGCACAAAATATTGTGGAAAATACTGTTAGTAAACTTCAATTAAACTTTGTTTTGTGAGATCATCAAACAGAAACACTATACAGTTTTATTATATACTATATTTGAAAAAAAAATTATAAAAATGCATTCCTCATGTAATATATATATCTGTTTTAGGTGCTTATACATCCCCATGAAAGGGTTTTAAAACACTTTATTTTGCAAATTAAACGATATATATCTGATCGAGAAAATTAGCTTTAACCAGAGTTTTGATTCAGATTAAATGTAAACGTAATCAAGTATTAAAATGCAATAGCTTTCTTCATTCCTTTTTCTTTGGTAGGTACTTCTAATAGCCCTCCAGCAATCTTGATTATGTTAAGATAATAATGCAGTTAGTTAAATATATGTTGTTTTTTTAAAACAATGTCACATATGTACTTATGTTTTTAAGTACCTCGCTTTATTTGCCGCATAAATTTTCCTTCATTTCATCTCACGCTTTATCATTTTTTATGAGTTTGCCTTAGAACAGTTTCTGCTTAGTACGAATTCTCGCTCAAAGTTGCTTTGCTGTCGTTAATTTCTGTCTAACGCGATAGGAAGAATGCAGTGCAAAATCCTTTTTTGAATAGAACTTATTGAAGTTTCACGGAAGTTTAACTGTTATCTTTATACAGCTGAATTTTTGGATTGATATTTTCAGTCAGAAATATCTTTTCAGCCTTTGCTGAAAAAAAAATGTTCAAAATAATCCGCTCTTCGTTTCGTTGTCGTAACTATGCTGGACAAATTGTGAGAATTTTAGCGCAATGCGTCCAATTCGATACGATATTGAGCCTTTAATTTATTCAGCATAAACTATTCAGCAATTTAATACTGATGAATTGCATTTTTATATGGTTATTTTTATACAGTGTTAACTTCAGCTTCCAGCATTAATGTGTTTACATGTCGCAACCCGGCAAGAAAAGTGACGCAGGTCAAAAAATGGCAATTTTGAGGTTATGTCATTGAAAAATACTATGTATGAAGTACCCTATCGTGCACGAAAAGCAACACATCTCTATCTCGCAATTTGTCCACCTGAGGGCAGATGTATCAGTTTTATTGTAATGCTAGTTCAAGCTGTATAGTATTCCTTAAGTTGATTTTTCTCAAATGCTGCATTTTTTACTTTCTTGCCGGGGTGCGATGTGTTTGTACAGCAAATCTAGACTAACTAAAAATTATTTTTTTAAAAACAAGTATAGTTATGGTTCTCTTCAAACGGGTTAAATTATATATTTGTTGTAATACATTATTTGTTATTTTAAAAAATTATAATCAAGTGCAATTGACATAATTTCGAAAATTTCTTTCCAGGAGGCACAGAGGAACCAGTACTTTCTTATGAAGCTGTTGTTCAACAAGAGAGTAAGTGGCTAGTTTAAAATGTTCCAAAACTGATATGAGCTTTTTATTTATTGCCAATTTTTCCCCATTAAAGCTTCCTGAAGTTCTATACTTACAGGATTTATATACTATGACCATTTATTGGCAGGGTAAAAAATTCTTTCACACCATTGTTATAGAAAATTAAGAAATATCATCCTCTGTTACCAAAAGGTTTGGAACAAAATTGTCAAATTTAATCTGAGAGGTTTACAGAGTCCAGCATTTTAGTAACAACATGAAGTTACATGGTGTCACATGACGAAAACCAAATAGTTATAGTGTTCGTGAAATACACATACGATTTCATTCTAGATTTGTTTAATTATACGATGGACATAAAAACTTATTTTTTGCTGTTCTGTAGCGATGAAATTCGGATGTTCAGCTACCTCAAGATGAAAGTTATATCCGCCTTTATTCCTTTCAGCCAGTTATTTTTTATCCAAATATAAAGAACTACACTTTTTCAGATGGGTTATTATATAAGGCTTGTAATAAAAATTTTCTATTATCTTTTATCGCCAATTTTGAAAACAGTCCTAAATATTGTTAGCTCGACAACTGGAAGCCAAATGTTCGTTTCTCGGGATCTCTTAGATATATAACACGGTCAGCATAACTGTATATACGAAAAGTTCGAAATAATTTTGTCACTGCAAATGCGTATAAAATTGCTAGCTAAAAATTTGGTACTTTCCCATTATACCGACCTAACGCCAACGTAATTAAAAAAGTCGCCAATTAAATAAGAATTATTGCAAGAAAATACTCACTTTCACACCACATTTCCATTAAAGTTAAAACCCAAAGGAATAGAAGAAACAAAAAAGGTAATAGATGACTTTTCTCATCACAATATTTTTTGAAAGCTTGACTTCCACTTTCAGTGGCATATATATGGTTATATATGGCACATATATGGTAACAAACACTTCTTCATGCAAACTTTACATGAAGAAGTGTTTGTAAGAAGTCGACAAAAAAACTCTAAGGCCGTCTGCACACGGAGCAACTCAAAAGAAACTGATAACTGACTCAAATCACAAACCAGTCCGTGATGAGTCGCAACCTATGTAATTGAATGGAGCCACGCACATGGCGCAACTGGTTACAAACCCGTCGGACGGATTTGTAACCAGTTGCGTCATGTGCGTGGCTCCATTCAATTACATAGGTTGCGACTCATCACGGACTGGTTTGTGATTTGAGTCAGTTATCAGTTTCTTTTGAGTTGCTTCGTGTGCAGACGGGCTTAGTGTATGTAAGAAAAGGACAGGGCTACATCAAAAAATAAATCCTTAAATATTCTTTAAATTTCATTTACGTGTACATTTCTTTCCACTTCTAACATATACTTACATAGAGATTTGTAAGTTGATGTTCCAGAGATCCAACCCTGGTCTCTGCAAGCATAGGAGAACGGTTTTTCCTCTCCAGGGGGCTGGCGGCAGGTCGGTATGATGAGAAAAGTACCAAAAATTTCTCGTGGTCCAGAAATTTCGTTTCCCAAGAGTACTCGACCACTCGTGACTGAATAAAAATTTATGCTAATGTTAAAATATTGGCAATATGTTTCTAGCGTACAGGCTGTTCCCAATAGGTATTTGGACACGAAAAAAAAGTGCAAGGCTAAGTGCTTGAGAGATCTGCTCCCAGCATTTTAAGCTCAGGTGTATAGGGTGAGATCGTGAAATCTCAAAATTTATAGCTTGTAAGCCTACTATTGACCTTTAAGTTTTTTTACCTAAAAATTTCTTCTCTTCCTTAAAGAGACTTGATTTATGCAGGAAATGTTTGTTTGTAGATTATTCCTTTTCATTTTCTCGTTCTAAATAATTATATTCGTAATGAGTCATTTTCATGGAATTAATGATTTCACATTTCTGGTAAATTTATCCCCTTCCACATAGTTCTATGATGAAATGACGCTGGCAATCAGAATTTTATGTCACTGCATTACTGACTTCATTAACAGAACATGCTATTCCTTATAGGGAAACATTTATGGTATGATATGATGACTTTGAGATCGCAAGTCAACACAGATGATTTTTTACGCATCTTCGTCAATTAATACTAACCTAAATCTGAATGCTAGTTTCGGATACCCCTGTGAATGGGTTTTTATATTTTTTTTTCAAGTGGCAAAATAAAGAGAAAACACACTTTATCGCAATAAACATTTTAGTGATCGTGGGAAATAAATATATCAGATAAAATTTTGTTTGACTGCATTTTATGTTGTCTGTTGAATATACTGAAAATAACAAACGAAGTTCACTTGTTTTTTAAAATTTATCAAATCCTATTCTTGCAAAACATTCACACTGCGTTTCATTACAGTTACTTACGCGAGACCAGTAATCATTCTGGGTCCGTTGAAGGACAGAATCAACGACGACCTGATATCAGAATACCCAGACAAGTTCGGCAGCTGTGTTCCACGTGAGTACTACTGCACTGCTTTTTTCTCTGTTTAGTATTTAATATTAAATGTGCACACAAAATAGCATTGTTACATCTCTATAGAAATATGCCATTGTTACCTTGCTGAATAGAGCTTTTCTTGTGCGCCTCGCATAAAAATCATCTGTACGATACGCTTAGCACATTTCCTTAATGATTTCTTTATTCAATCCTCGTCACTATTTTACCTCAAAACTACTGTTCTAGATAAGGGAGGACTTTCTGCAGCTTTCCAGAATTTTAGATAGGAATTGTTTCAAACGCAAAGGAAAGTTTTCTTAACCCTGTTCTGGTCGCGTATATAAAAATTGCAGACATGGTCGCAATTGCGTGGCGCCTGATAGACGCCACACTCTTATTTAGGCTTTAGTTATTCTATTTGTAAAAATAAATATTTATTAAAACCGTAAGTTAAAGACATGATCGATGTAAATGATAACTAATCAAATTTTGTAAGTAATTTTTATATGCACTTTTTACAATAAAATAAAATAAAGCGAATGAAAAATGTTTTCCTATAAGCGATTTTTAAAAGTGAAAACCCATCAAATGAAAATTTTTTATAAGCAATTTTTACAATACGATAAATAAACAAATAAAGCAAATTTTGAAAAAATATATTTCTATTAGCAATTTTTATAAATTTGATGAAACGGCAATCGGGTGTTTTTTGTATATATCCGTTTACTAATGAAGAGTGATATCAACTGCAGGAGTTTTTCTCGTTAGCTATGACTCATACATAAACACTTCGAAGGTACTGACATATGCTTGGGCATATACAGAGCTGTTCCAACAATACACAAAATGTAAACGCACAGATGCTACTGGGTACATCAACCAGTGCAGGGTTAAATATTTAGTTCCTTTGTTTATTTTGCATCCGGCAGAGTTAATTATGACAAGAATTGAAGCTGGATTTCCACTATCTTCTTCACTCATTGCGTTTTTTAATCTCTTCTGTTTTTACCGTAATTCAAAATCATTTTTCAGTTTATTTGTACTTTCACCTAACTTTTTATCCTTTATTCACTTATCCAAGAAAAAATGAAAATAAAATCGTTGCAGCATTTTAATTAGCTTTTCAGGAAAGTGTCTTTAGGGTGGCTTAACACCAAATTCTTGCGTGCAGGAGTCACTCAAATATCACGCTTGTTGAACCGAAATTTTTACAAACGAAAGCGTGAAAGATATGCATGTGTGTACCGTGTTGAAGAAATAAACAAATTCGTCGCTTGTTCCTCTCTGTGCTTTAACTACTAAGCAAAATTAAAATTCAGTCGCAATCGCTCAAATCTTTCATATAAAAAAGATTTTTCATTAAATATATTAACGCTTTTTCCTTTTTACTGAAATATTTTTAATCGGTAAAAATATCTGCAGATAACGTATAGCTTAGCAACCTTCTCACAAGAATTTTTATATAAACTTTCATATGAACAATGCATAATATATACTTCAAGTTTTCGAAGTAACAATGGAAACTAGGAGTCTGATTTTCCTAAAATGCGCCTGTTTAAGATAATTTTTTTTCTAAAACCTAGAATAAACTGAATGCTACTGTAAAAATTACCTACTGTTAAACAATTATGTTCGGTATGCATCTAGACCAGGGGTTCCCAAACTTTTTCCTACATCGATCCCTTTTAAAAGAATGATTTTCTTCATCGACCCCCCTCACATTTTTCTCTATAATATGCAGCATACAGAATACTTACTTTACTATTAGCTTTATACATTTGGATAAAAAACGGTTCTAATTGTAGTATCGACTTCATTTTTTTAAAAGATTCCTTACATTTCATTCTTTAAAATTAAATCATAATAAAAAACTGAGTTTTTTTTAAGGTTTTAAAGTGATCTCCCCCCTTAAGGCCCTGAAAGATTTCCCCAGTTCTGCCTAGTTTGGGTACACAAATATAAGCCAACGGCGGCATTCTACACATATACAAAAGTCATGACATTCGACTTTAGATGCAGGGATCACTCCGCCCTATGCAAATCTGTATTTATACATATTAAAACGTATATGATTATCTAATAATTACATTCCCAAAAATTAAAATTTTAAAATAGAAAAATTTATCGACCCCCAATAGACCCCTGGAATACTATAGACCCTTTTTAAACTTCCATCGACCCCCAAGGGGCCCATCTGGACCCCGTTGGGAATCCCTGATCTAGACCATCGTATGCTACTCACCCGAACACACTAACACCCCCACCCCCCCAAAAAAAAGTAAATAAATAAAAATAAAAATAAAACGCAGAGCTTAGCTGAACTTTTCTTAATCCAATATTGGCAATCCGGCTGAATAAATAAAAAAATTAAAAATGAACCCGGCCCTTGCGTGAGAAGCATTGTAAACGATGGCAAGTTTAATACAAGATGTCATTTCTATCAAAGTTAAGAAAAGATCTAACAGAAAAATTTCAATTTCTTAAAAGTTGCCTTTTGTTTGGGGGAACTTCAGTTTTGAAAATAAGGGTTTTTTTTCGATTATCCATGTTTTTCAAGAGTCTTTTGTTTCAGACACGACGCGGCCTAAAAGAGACTATGAAGTGGATGGCCGAGACTATCACTTCGTGTCGTCTAGGGAGCAGATGGAGAGGGACATCCAGAACCACCTGTTCATTGAAGCCGGACAATACAACGATAATTTGTACGGCACTAGCGTCGCCTCGGTCAGGGAAGTGGCAGAGAAGGTAAATTGTAACACTTCCACACTCAGTCCTAATACAAAACCAAAGATCTACCACAGTGCAAATACATCACGAGATTAAATACATCGTGTAACCAGGTTAGATTTATTCGAGAGTGACTATCACAGGCTATGGGGCCGAACTGAACTAATAATTTGCCCTATATATATACGAGCACATCGTGGCCTTTCTCGTTGGCTGTGATCTAGTTTAACACTACCGACAATTGTGTCGTTAGTGATAACGATGTAATAACATCCGCCAACCAATAAAGCTGTGTCGTGTGCTTTACTTACTTCAAGCGATACACTTGTCATTTCTATTTAATACTGCAAGCGAATGTTATCATAGTTACAGTCTACAGCTCCGATTCTGTGTGACCAAAAAATCTGTTGGGTTGGTCCTCATTATTTGCTTTCATAAAACGGAGATTTTGGAAGACTTGCTCAAAAGAAGAGAAAACATGAACAGGGTAGGAGAAAGTAAACGATGCAGATTCCAAAGTTGGAGACAATCAGCCGTTCCTTTGTTTCTCTGGTACAAAAAATGAGAGTAATAACAGTGGATTAAAATTTTTCATGTTCTGAATTTGCACTCCGAATGATACATGGTTTTGATACGCGTAGTAGACTTCATGGTTACACAATCACAAAAATTCGCTTGCATGGACAAGCACTTGCATTAGAAAAATTTAATCTTCCCAAGGGGAATATTGGGACATAATCCAAAAAAATATTTTTCTACGATCAAGCTAAAAAGATTTTAAAATTAAATTTTTGGGCTACACACAACGAACACTTAAGAATATTCAGTTCGCCAGTTTGTGAAGCTGCGAACTGAACTACTTGCGAATCAATGAATCCGTTTAAGAAATAAACTTATTACCAATCGTTTCGAGATGCAGTACTTGTAGATTAGCCAGAGACATTTAAGAGGCTTTCAAAAACCAAATTAACTCGAAACATTTGACAACTATGTCTACCATATATTTTCTATTGTGTTGTAATGGGTGCATTGTTAATTTTCTCTTGCTTTAAAATAAATTTTAAATTGCCTTATTTCTAATATTTTTTTCATCTTGATTTTAAGTATTTCTTTTTCCTTCCACTGTTTTACAGGGAAAGCACTGTATATTGGATGTAAGTGGAAACGCCATCAAGAGGCTTCAGGTGGCGTCTTTATACCCCGTCGCCATATTCATCAAACCAAAGTCCGCAGAATCTATCATGTGAGAAACCTTCCTTTTTTCTTAGTCTTCCTTCCACCACTGACTTATATCGCTCGGATTTATACCCATAACGGTAATGTAATGGACATAGAATGCAATGAAATTAGTATGCAGTCGCTGATATTATTATACAATAGCGTTTACTATACCTATCCGTTTAAATCTACAGAAATGTAAACATAGCAAAATAAATTCTCGTGCAATTCGTCAACCCTCAACGGAGAGTTGATCGCTTCCAAACACCGAAGGTTTTAACACGTGATCAACATTGTTACACCTGGAATTACACGCATTCAAAAATTAGACCCGATTGAATCATCAATATAAACAGAAATTTTAGGTGTTTGAAAGGATGGGGAATTTGAAACGTCCTTCACGCATTTACAAGTTTTTGGAAAGCGCTGATTGCGCATTTTTGAAATACTAGCGAATTACCGTATTTTTTTTTCGGACGCACCTCAAATTTATGGGAGGATCAGTTTTGCAGAAGTCTGCTCTTCGTCTGCCGCACATCAGAGCCATTGACGGCAATCATATCGAACATGTCAAACTAAATCAGATTATCTGTGGTTACTTTTCAAATTTGAATAAAATTTTTGAACTCAGTAGTTATTTAAAATTTGATTTATTTCATATAGCTCAATAATTGTCACCCTTATATATATATATATATATATATATATATATATATATATATATATATATATATATATATATATATATATATATATATATATATTTTTAAGTTACCTTCGGACCATAAGAGGCACCCCAATTTTAAGTCCTATTTTTTATGTAAAAAGGTGCGTCTTATGGTCTGGAAAATACGGTACTCTAAGAAGGGGAACCGAGAATAATGACTTATAGGAGTATCCAATGAAAAAAAATAAATAATCCAACAGAGATAGATAAAAATAATACGAATATAGACAAGAAACAAACAGAAATCAAGCACTCTGGGCATCCACGCACCAACGACAAGATTCTGTATAAGTGCCGGAACTGAACCATAAAACAACAGAGGTAACCGACAGGTCTCGTCATCAGGGAGCCTAACCATATCAGTTACCTCAAGGGGAACTTTCTGAATAGGATGAAGGTAAGCCCAAAAAACATCCCAAGGCCCCGAGTCCCCCATGGAAGCAATATGTCAAATACAAAATGAAAAGACAAACACAACTTACAGTATGGGCTCAACGCACCTTACATGCAACCACACAAAATCCTAATGCAAAATAAAAGATGCGTACACACCCCAATTCCGTAAGTGACGGTTATGGCGAAACAGCAGCCAATTCTATCCTAAAAGTTACGTCATTGTAACATTACTATAGCGCCACCCCCCATTACAGCTTAACCAAATGAAAACACAAATACTATTCTAAACATCTTTAAAAATTCCTGAGTCTAAATGCCATTTTTTTTAAACTTTTAAATTGCCGAAATTTTTAGGGAAATCGTTTTTTCTTAAGTTTTCCTCGAAAATGCTACATGCCTCCAAAAAATCCCCAGCGTTGTTACATATGTTTTTTATTCTGTAAATTGTGAGTAAAAAATATTATAATAAATTTTATAGTTTAAGTTGCTATGGAAATTGGTAAACGTAATAACCTCGAAGTTAAAATCTAACCTTTTATCATATATCCCTATTTTTATTTCTCTATTTTGAATTTTAATTTTTAAATCCAGATAAGTCGTACAAAGATTATTATCGGTAGTCCGGTTTAAAGTTAGTTCCTTTGGGGACTTTCCCGCATCAAACTGAAACCCCATCAAAACGCCAAACTGATGCTAAAAATGAGATCAGTTAATGTCATTTTTTTTTCTTTACACCAATAAATAATTTTGTAGCATTTGTGGCTCTCATACTGTGTTATGCATTTCGTTTAAATAGCTTTGAGGTTACTGGCCTATACAGATTAATAAATGTGTTTTTGCTATGCTTTTAATGTTTGCGTTTCTTTCACAGGGAACTAAATAAAAGGATCACAGAAGAACAAGCTCGGAAAACTTATGAAAGGTCGTTAAAATTAGAACAAGAATTTGCTGAATATTTCACAGGTAAGTCTACTGTTTTCTTAGTTTATTTGTTTTTTTCCTGGAAAAGGGGAACAACACACAGCATAGAAGATTTGAGTCATTCTATTTCGCTTTTATCGCGTTAGTCACAAAAGTATTTTTGTAGTCATACTCAATATTTACACCGCTACTACGAACGAAACAAATTTTCCGATAAATTACGATCATTCATTAAATTGAAACTTTTCTGAAAGACTCAAAACACGAACATAATAAACTCTTAGACAAAAAAAACGACGCACCAAGAAGGGGTAATGCCAATTGGACACAAATTGATATGCAAACAGGTTTCGACGGAAAATGCAAAATTTTAAAGTTTGGCGGCCAGTGAATGATCGTGTGACTCTGAAGCGCATCTTAACTGCGCAACTGGCAGGATATTAAAGAGGAGAAATTTCGATTCCAGGTCATAAATTCTTTGCGAATTTCATTCCGTGTACTCACGTAGACAGTAACTATGCCTCGCATACAGGGGCGCGAACAATATGCGCTGATGTCAGCATTTGAAAGAGGACGTGTAGTTGAGCTCAGTGAAGCCGGTTGGTCTAATCGGGGAATCGCTCGACATTTGGATAGGGCAGATGCCATTATTAGACGATGTTGGCAGGAATGGGTGAACCATGGCCGAACACAGCGCAAGAAGGAAACCTTCGGCCTAGAGAAACGATAGAACGTGATGACCGAGCAATCAATCGTCAGAGTGGCACTCACAACCCCACATTCATCATTATCATCGATCGTATGTGCAACTGGTGCTTCAGTGACTGCAAGGACCATTCATAAGTGGCTTAGAGAAAGGGGGCCGAGCTCACGGCGCCCCTTGCGCCGACTACCATTAACCCCTGTACACCGACAAGCCCGTTTGCAGTGGTGTCGGACACATTCGACCTGGAATTTCACTGACTGGAATAAAATTGTCTTCCGTGATGAGTCCCGCTTCGAATCGAGCCCCGATGACCAGCGAATATGTGTCTGGAGATGCCCCAGACAACGGTGGGATAGCAACCTGACTGTCTTCCGCCATAGGGGCCGACAACCAGGAGTGATGATCTGGGATGCCATTTCATTTCATAGCAGGACCCCTTTAGTTGTCATCCGTGGCACCCTTACAGCACAGCGGTACGTCGATGATATTCTACGCCCCGTTGTGTTGCCTTTCATATCACGTCATCCTGGGCTTACATTTCAGCAAGATAATGCCCGCTCGCACACGGCTAGAGTTTCTACTGTTTGTCTTCGTGCTTGCCCAACGTTACCTTGGCCAGCAAGGTCGCCGGATCTCTCTCCCATTGAGCACGTTTGGAGCATTATGGGCAGGGTCCTCCAACCAGCTCAGGATTTTGACGATCTAACGCGCCAATTGGACAAAATTTGGCACGATATCTGGCAGGAGGACATCCGCCACCTGTATCAATCAATGCCAAGCCGAATAACTACTTGCATAAGGGCCAGAGGTGAACCAACGCATTATTGACTTTTTCACTTTGTGAAGCGCTTTCTCTTGAATAAGTCATCCAATTTTTCTCAGACTGTAATCATTTGTTTTTCTGTACATGTACATCACATCTACCGATTTTCGTCCTATTCGGATAACTCCTTTTTGGTGCGTCGTTTTTTGTGTCTAAGACTGTATTTAAAAAAAAATTGATGTTCATGCTGATGCCACTTAGTGGTCAGAAAAAGGAAATAAAATAAACCTATAAATCTAAAAAGGAATCTAACAATTGATTCGTAATGACACTTTTATTCCTTAACATAAATCTCGACAAAGTTTAATTGCTAACGGTTTTAAATTTAAAAAGGGCGGACTACTATATTAATTTATGTTTAGATTGGAAGATTTTTTCCCCTTCATCAGCCATGATAATGAATATTAAGTATATTTAAACGTTTATTCCTGAGCCACAGAACTTGATGACATAGATGATTATTTCTCCACAAATCAAAACTCATATGCTGTTTGAGTAACTTTCTTAATACAAGCATATTCCTTAATACTGAGAGAACTGGAAGTGTCCTGATCCCCTCAGGATACAACGGCTATTTTCTTCGTGAAGAACAAAATTAAACTCGCCACAGAAGCGAACAGACTTCCGCAAGCTTTGTAGGTTATGTTCGCGAGTACTGAGAACAGAGGCAGTCAGATTCGGACAAACTAAGAGTTACTAGGATGCAGGTCCTCCTTTAATGAAAGAAGGGGAGGACCATTGCTTTGCGCAAATAACTTTAATAAATGGAAGATGTCAAGTTAAAATGCAATCTGCGTGTGCAATACGTCACTATATTGGCTCTAACTACGCCATTTAAGCTTTGAACTATCAGTAGCGCAGCATATACGTCATTCAGCTGAATTAAATGACTTTCAGAGGGAAATAGTAGAGGAGTACCAAGTTAGCAAGCACTCTGGAACATCTTAGTCATTCTGGGGTATTCGTATTTCAACTGTTAGCGGCAACGTGCAGCAAATGGAAATTGAATGAACGTTTCAGCCCTGTTTGGTCCAGGGAAATCTCCATATAATTTACATTGAAAAACGTGAGCTTTGCGCAAAACGATTGCGAAATATGACTTTCGCAAGTCGCACAAAACGCCGTGCCTAATTGTTCTCTTTCTTCTGTTAGCATAAGCACAGTTAAAATGATCCTCCAAAATTGTAGTTGCAACCAGCGTGCCACTTTTCCCAAGCTGATAACAGTGACAAATATCTATTATTGAAAATTCTGGACTCTTTTAAAAGTGGAAATTAATCCTACGGACATAAGATTGTGAAGCTTAAGGTCTTAAGGAAAAGGTATTACATCGCAATAAAATACAGTTTGATATGATGAAAATCTGTTCCGATATTAATAGGGGATTGAAAGTGGCGCTGTGTGATCACTGACAGAGCAGCTGGTTTGTAGCCTCCATTTACGATAACAATTTTGAGGCACATGAAGTTGCCTGATGTTATTCGTCTACGGTTCTATCCCGTTTTCTATGTAGTGTTCCTGCATTTGCCTACTGCTTTGTAAAAGTGATTTTGTTGTTAATACGTCAAGGCTGTAAGCATTAGCCAACTTCCTGTCGTATTATCACTGTTCAAACTTAGGACTCGAATTCACTGAGCTGTTTAGGCACCGTAAAATAAGACATCACGAAAGTTTTCTTCGCAGCGAAACAATTTAGCATACGAGAATCGAACGTCAATCATTAATTCCGATACATTGTAATTGCAAGCTAGAATGTGTCTCAATTGCTTTTAATTCTTTCAGACAAAGCTGTAAACCCAGTATGCCACTAGTTAGATCAATATATTATACATGTTATTAAATTGTTCATGTAAAACGTAAGAGAAATATCGAATACGAATTTGTTAAATCATGCGCACAAACGGTACCTCTTGAAATATTTTTGTCACATCCTTAAACATGTTTGTTCCATTCAGTTTTAAAAAGTTATATACACACACAGGCTACCTGGTACGCTGGAAGTGTATATATTTTTTAATTGGCTCAGGGAGTTTTCTTTGCATTTTGTCATCTCCAAGCATCCAATTCTGTACCACATTTCATTATAGACGATAATTCTTTCTGGATTGGGATGGATGACTGAACTTTTCCATTAGCTAAGGTAAATGCACTGGCTGCCAATGACCCTCACCCCTTCTACTGCCTTAGGTAACTATAGACCCTTAATTTCTCGACATTTCTAAAGGGAGGCCCATTATAGGGACATGGCCCATTATAGGTGCAGTTACCTTAGTAAAAATTGAGAAATTCCGCGTTCGGAATTCCTTCCCCGCCAGCGTATTTATTGGTTACGCCTTGCTGAGGAGCACATAACAAGGACAGTAGTCCTTGACTACCTGGACTACTTCAAGACTACCTGGTACGCTGGAGGTGCCTATTTCTGTGTAAGTAGTGGAGAGGGACTTAATCGACAAGATCGACGTTTAAATTCACGATGGCACGCTCGCAGATCTAATATCCTTTTTATTTCTCTATTCCAGCTGTCGTTCAGGGTGACACCCCCGAAGAAATCTATGCAAGAGTGAAGGACGTCATTCGCGAGCAGTCGGGTCCGACGATCTGGATACCAGCCAAAGAGAAACTCTGAGATCCGAAGACATCACCCAGACTCTTGTGGATTCAACTTTAGGCCGCAAAAAGAGCCCAAGTCGGTTCAATTCCTTTTCTCGGGGTTGACATTGGGGCGGCTTTGCGCCATCAACTCTGTGGAGAAACGATCCCGGCAGTCGAGGAAAGGCTGGTTGCGAGTGAAAACCTCCACGAAAAATTTTGTGACTGCATTCCTCGTTTTCCGTTGGCATCCCACCCCGTCATCGTCTACCGACACACCGGTGCGTGTTTCTTCTTCCAACGGCGATGCGCCGCTGATCTCCTTTACTGCGAGCTTCTTGTCGATCACCACCTCCAGTATCTCCTAGACTTGTGTTTGTGCACACACAAAAAAAGGGCCAAAGTTAAAAAAAAAAATACATATAGGCGCCGTTCTCGGATTTCTTGCGACAGCAAAAAAAAGTTTTAGAGCGTCGCGGTTATACATAAAAAGTAATATAATATCGCTACGTGTATCATAACTGTACTTCGAAATTTCTAAAATCGATTTATGGCATATTGACACACAAATCATCAATGGTCTCGAAAGGCACGAGATTATGAAAAGCTATGGCAAAGACGGATATTTAGGTTAAATAACACATCAAGTGTATCTTCGTATTAATTTTTCTTTCAACGTTCATTTCTTTTCGTTTCTCATACTTTTACCTTTAGAATTTTAGCAATTGCAAAATAAAGGCATTTTGACTTTTAAAAGTTTCAGAATTCATAAAATATTTCTTGAAACTTTAGAAGTTAAATTTTTGCGGATGAGGACAGTTTCCCGTAGAAAAAAATATATAAACTATAGATCTCTTATTTGTAGTGTAGAAAAATATATTACAGTTAACCAGACAATATATTAAAAAAAGAAAAAACAACTCACAACCAACGAGCATCTCACCTTCCCCCTTTAGTATTTTTGTATCAATTTGGGATGAATACTTAATTTTGGATTTTTGTCATGACCAACTCTTGAAACAATATTCAACAACTCGAACAGAAGTTTTACGTGCAATTGCATCACTTATGTTTAATTCCTCGAAGTACCTTGATAACCGTAGTCTCGCTGAAGTTCACTTTCCCAGGCACCTAGATGAAAATACTAAAAGTTTCCATAGAACCATACTGTCTATATATATTTGAGGAATTCGTATTTTAAATAAAGCAGAAGTGAATCTAACTATATTTTCTATAACATTTTCCACGGAAAGCATATCATATTACACTTGAACTGTTAGTAAGATCGTGAATACTATCTTAAAATTTGCATTATACCTTTCTGATTTAAAGAAAAGTTTCATTTTATTTGCCAGTGTAGCTTTAAGGTATATACACGAATTGCTCTGAGCCTCTAAGCTGAGATGACTTGACGATCATACTCGGCATAAAATTCCGATTTAGGAGAGAACTTTCCAACTCATAGCACATGAAGTTTTTAAATAACAGAAAATAAATAAATATTTTCATACGCAAAAAAAAAATATTTCCACGTTCCCTTTGGTCATCCCACACAGGTTTTACAATTATGCATAAGCATGTACATTTTTGAAGTGGAAAAACTTTCTCATCATCCAAAACGATGGCAGATTTTACTCGCTGCCTACTTGCACGCGATTCAACTGCATTAGATAGCTTGAGACAGCTACAGCTCTGGTAGATGCTTGTTATTTAATCAATCGCTAAAATAAATTTCGTAAGCATCATTCATAGCTTTTCAGGCAGTTTAAGTCGATGCTTTCCACGCAGGATATACTTTCACTTGAGTAAAAATGTTACCTTTATTTCACACTAATAGCCTCGCATAATTCTAATCAGCTTTGAGTAGAAATATCCATTCACCATTTCTGGTTACACCTTCAATTCAATGCGTGCACGTAAGGTGTATTGTAAATCCCATGTTACGGATTGATACGTTAAACTAACGGAAATATATCACGGCTAATGTAAACCAGCATCCACACACTATCGTGAGGAGACATTCTGCATATAATCTCACATATATATACATACACATACATAATTTTGCAATTTAATGCCTCCATATGCATTAAGTAAAAATACTGAGCTGTGCATTCAAAACGTTTTGCAAACATTCCTCCCTTCAGGTATGCTGCTAATGCTTTAGTTTCGTACACGTTAGTTGCAACTATCATAGTACTAGCTACTTACAAAAAATCCACAATTCTTTAAAAAATGATTTTCCCTTTAAATTATATAGGCATGAGTGGAATACAAATACACACATTCCTGCTTAGGAAAATTTTTTCTCTGTAGCAAAATTATTTTCTTAAATATGACCTAAAAATACCATTTCATTCAAACTTTGTGTGCCATCAACTTTTACCGGCTTACACTTTTTTGTAAGTTCTGACAAATGTGTTGCATGCATGTATGTCAGTCTATAAATGTGAATACGTGTAAGTTTGCGTGAGTGTTTATTACATATATAATATATATATATATATATATATGTGTGTGTGTGTACTTGGGTGTACTTATCGCTGTAAATTAAAGCGGGGACAATGCACAAATCAAAAGAAAAAAAATTCAAAATCCCCTGATGCGGCACTTATTATGCTATCCAGCATCACTGTGAGTTTAGATAGGATTACATGAAGGACTGACTGATCAAGAGAAAACGGTTCCAAATTCATGGAGTGTGTTGCATACATGCATGCATCCTTTTGTAACACGTGTATATCATAATTCTTAATCCAGTTAGAAACACTTTTGATCAAAAATTTAAACTTGAAATCTACCATCCTTTCATTTATCTTAGCAATGTTTCAATTACAAATAAATACACCGGATTTTTAGGTACATCATGTTATGATTAGTTGTGGACAACATAGAAATACTCATGCACAAGTATGTGTAATATGTATATATATATATATCTCTGTTTTCAATCTATATTAACATGTACTCAGAAACTGAACCATACGAATCTGAAAAGCAACTTTTAACTAAGTGCCATTTTTTTAACCTTTTTAATTTATTTTATGAAAAGGCATGACATAATGCGCTTTCATAGGCAACTACGGTTAAATAAATAACCCTAAATAGTGTACATTTAACATCTCTTAGCCGCCAAGATGGATTAGCGTAAGAATAAAGTGCTACAGTCACAATATGTACATCTGTGAAGTTGATTATCAGGCACTTGCAAACCGAGTCTGAATTTTCAGGGAATTTGCACATTCAGTTACTTTAAAGAACAAAACGCATGCTTGAGGAGATACTGGAGCTCCAATTCCAGAACATTCCTGGCATTTCGCAAATAAGTATTTAAGGCAGAACCTCCTATAATTTTTTGAGCAATAAACTTCTAATACAGTTTAGGGGTAGAATTTCATTAGAAAATTTCATCCATATTTAACAATCTTTCGTTTCATTACTTAATGTGAAATGCATATTTTGCGGAAAATATCCAAAATGAAACCTACTTCACAAAATGGTTTGCATTTTGAACCCTAATTTGAAGAGAAACATTTTTGCTGGGTTAATGTAATTTCTGCATCCACATCAATGAATAGAGCAAAAGATGAGTCCTAATTTTGAGCCCTAATTTGAAGAGAAACATTTTTGCTGGGTTAATGTAATTTCAGCATCCACGTCAATGAATAGAGCAAAAAATATTTTAAGCCACTGTAAATGGGTTAAATTTTGGTAAAATATAAAAAGTTTTTAAAATTTAATCTTTGTGTCAGGTATTTTATCTGCAACACATTTGTTAAAAAAAATTATAATGCAGTATTTATCATTTAATATTAATAATGGAAACTCTAAAGTGACAGACAATCTGTGGTCAAACACCATATAAATTTCAAAACTTCAAATTTTTCAAATCTTTTTCCAAAAAAAAATTGAAAAAGATTTATTTCCCTTTATGTATTTTATCTTTAACAAAACGTTTAAATTCGCTGAAATACAGGTAATTTTTTCTGTTAGTAGAGTGTATGTACTCTATTAATATATTCATAAAATATTTTTAAATTTTAGTCTAACTGCAAAGTCTAAATATGTTTCATTTATCTCATTTTAACTAAGTGAATTTAACAATACAATAGTCGTAATAGCTGCCTGTTTCAATATATAACCACATACGCACATATTCACAGATAGAGAGATGTACTAAACAGATCTCATGCTAATTGGAAAAAAATCGACTATATTATTTCAGGAGCATAGTCCATAAGAAATTGAAATGTATACATATAATTCAATGCAATAGACAACACTTTGGATTATTCAAGTAAGCATTTAATCTTTTTCAAATGTTTCACACAATTTTTTCATACTTATATACTTATTTTTATAACCCGTGCAAAATCTGCATTTTTTTTAATCCAATAGTCACAAATAAGTTTATGCATCAGTAAGACAAATTTCATTAAAAAGCAACTTTCATTTCGTTTGTTTATTTATTTATTTATTGAAGAGAAGAATCAAAATTATAAAATATAAATGTGCCCCCAAAATAATGTACTTTAAGCCATCTATACTGATTATAGAAAAAGTAGTGATCATTATATTTCATGGAAGATCCAAGTGGGGATAGAAGTGCTCAAGACTTATTAAGCATAAACGAGCTTAAAAAACACAGAGGGAAGATGGCACGAGGAAATTTTCAGCTGGAAATTGATAAGTCGACTGTAACACCAGCAATAACATCGTAAATCAACGCGAGTCAATTGGGGTCGCACATCAGTTAAGTTTGTAAAGGTGCGAAGGACCTTTAGCCAAAACCAAGTAATCGACAAAACACTCAGTCTCTGCAGTATTCTGCTGCCCTTTTACCCCAAATGCCAGAAATGTTCGGGAAAGCAACAGTTCTGAACAATACTTCTTGCGTGCGAAAAATTTCCTGACCCCTGGACCGAAAAGACAAGGATAATAAAAGGCTGAAGTCTCATTTATGTTTCACCTGTTTTCTTTTTTCCAAGTTCAGGATAGCCATTTTTCTGTCGCCATTTGGCTTCCTAGTCATGGGTTTCAACATTCTCCAGTTCATTGCATGCTTTGTCACACATTTTTCCAAGCCTTAACTGTATGTACTCAACTGACATCAGCAAGGAGCTGACAACAAGTGCTGAAGGAGGTGTTTATTGCTCATCGAGACACTCATTTCTAAAAGGGTTTTTCTCAAAGACATTCTATGGAATATTTATTAAACTCGTGTTTTCTTTCCATTTCACACCCTTCTCATTTTCCTAGAACAAAGATGTTGTTATTCAATTATTGCCGCTGGTCTTGTATAGAGAAAAAAATAAATAAATTGCATTTCTTCATTGTTTTGTCTGCCTCTTTGCTTTGACTACTTCCCACAAGTCCCATTCACAAAAACTGTCTTGCCATTATCATTTCTTCGCCCTCCCGATGAATACGATGACCAATCATCTCATGAGATGAGATAGATCCCCTTATGTCTGACAGATAAAAATAGAAATGCAGAAAACGCCATTCTTAAATTCTAGAACAAGGGCAATGCTACACTTCTGGGAGGCCATCTATTATATTGCTCATGTGAGAAAAAAAAATTATCACAGTTCTTTAAAGGTAACCAAAATCAGACATTCCTCAGTTTAAGCTTTTAATCAACATGGCATTAGCCCGGCAGAGGTACCCTTTTATTCTTTGAAAGTGACAGCCAACCATTGCTTTGAACAACACAAAAGAAATATCATTTGCATAATATAAACCAGGGTTTCCCAAACTTTTCCTGCGTTGAAACACTTCGTAAATCCTGAAAATCTTAACGAAACACCTTCTTTATTTTGTAGGGTATGTAATAATACGTAATCAATTAAATTTTAAAAAATTAGAGAAAAAACATTTATTATTATTTAATTTTTTAGACATTTTAGAGCATTAATCAGTCAAACATGTTTGAATTTCTTGTAGGCGTTGCAGGATATAAAACAATTCCAGGTTTTCGCGGAACACCTGTTAACTTTCCGTGGAACACCAGTGTTCCGCGGAACATAGTTTGGGAAACCCTGATTATAACGAAGAATTTCGTTATATTCCTTTTAGGTTACTAAATTAACGTTAAATCTTAGTTAAATTAATTAAATGCCTCAATTTGCTAGTTTTCCTAATAGTCACTTGCTTACTTTAACTTGGTAAAAGTGTTTGAAAAATAGCACAGTTTAATTTTTTGGTTGGTCCCCCCAAAGTGTGGGAATCTCGCTGGTTATCTCTAAGCTTAAGCTATTTTTGTGTTCTGGGAAAATAGCCTATTAAAATCAGTCCGTTTCTTTTTGAAAATGCCCTGTGGATCTTTAGAATTGGATTCCTTTTATGTATCTGCTAAGTTTCTAAAAAGAGCGGATATTTAGACTTCCGGCAGTACGCTTAAATTGCACTGTTATTGCTATTTAAAGCCGTTCATTAATTTAAATGTGCCGATCGACTGTCACCTTGTTAAACACCGACAGCCTTATCCATCTGTTAAAAAGCTTCCGGGCACTTGCTAGCCGTGGGAATCTGGCCACGTGGGTAGGAGAAGACGCTTGATAGTCCTCTCCTTCCCTCTTCCAATTAAAAATTACGCCTCCTACGTCACTTGAAGGCTTGACCAATAGGGTGTTTGCACCATTCGCGCTCTTCGCCGTTGGCGTTTGTCTTGTTAAGTTTTTGGCGATAAATCGCTCTACCCTGTTCTACCGGCTGTTCGTACGGGAGGAGCAAAAAAACTCCGCCGATCCTGTACGCTGTCTCTCAGCTACTTTTCCCTACGTTTGTGTGGCTTGGCGATTTTTCTAGTGTTCCGGTAACCCTTCTCCCCTGACTTCTCCTGCTTTCTCGGTGGAAAAAATTTAGAGTTAGCCATTTTTTGTTCGCCTGAGAGTAGGATCTCTTAAAATTTGGCTTTAAAAAGCTCCCGGGCAGACTTGGCTTTGCCATTTTCTGTCTTGGGAAGCTAGGGGTAATTAATTTGTGTTAGCTCTTAAAAATGTCTGAGTTTTAGACCTGAACGGTCATTTTTTTTATTATAACCTAATGTAAGCTTAGAACTATTTTTGTAAACTTTTATATATAATCCGGACAGAAAAATGAATATTTTTTATATATATAAAATGCTTTGAAAGATTATTTTAGTTTACCAGCTTATGCAGGCTTAATGCTAACATTACAAGTGCTTACCTGTACCTTTTTTTTACGATTAATACAAAGTTTGCACTATAATATCAGACGTTGACGTGCTAGTCTGAACTGGGGTTATCGCCGCCAACATAGTGTACTTTTTCATCTATACGACACCATTCTACTGATTGATGTACGGAGGAATCATCTTTTAGCACCTTTGATTTTTTTACTGGAAGACTCTTATCATCCTGCCGAACTGTCGCTCTCCTTCTTCCGTGGACGAAACTTTTGTCGTGCTGCAGTGTATCGTGCCGTGTGGAACTTTTGTCCGAAATTGTACTCCTCCAGATATATTCGGGACAATTCTTCATTATTCTACAATATAGACTGATGTCTCAGCAATATTGTTTCTTCGATCTAGAGTGATTCCGTTTCTCCATTAAGACTTTCAGCGTCCATTTAGACTGATCAATGACTCCACCAATTTAGTCAACATTACAGAATAATCAACTGTACACTGATATAAACAATCAAGCAGTCTTTTGTTCAGAGCAGTTTCCTTTAATCTTTGAAGTTAAAAACTGAGTTTGAAAAGATCTGGCAAATAGGACAACTCACCATTGTGATCTGCAAACCTTGACTGTCCACATTTGCTCTACAAAGGGAAGCATTACCCTGTTTAAATATAACTGGCTGCATGTAAGTGTGTCTGTGGGGGAAAAAGATGATCACTTGCATTACAACATTAAAAGTGAAACATTCATTGTTCCCGCCACTTCAACTACACTGGTGTAAGAAATTAAGAGAATTTGCAGACTTGGTCGATAATCTCTCGAACTACTGTACCGATTTTAATGAAATTTGATATGTACATACATTGATACAATACAAAACAAATAACTATTCAATAATTGTAATACACACGCATGATCGTGCGTAACACTCGTTGGAAGGTATGAAACAGCGGTTGCAGAATAAACAAAAAAAATGGGTTAATAGGGGGTATGGTCTCCTCTTACAGATATACAGGTCTCGCAGCGTGATTTCACACTTGAAATAAGGCAGTTTATCATTTCCTGTGACAATTGGTCCCACTCGTTCAGTAACGCTGTTTTCATTCCTGGATGGTTCTCGGAGGGGGGTTGCGAGTTGCAATTGCCCTCCCCAGAGCGTCCCAGACATGCTCTATAGGGTTAAGGTCTGGAGATCTGGCTGGTCAACCCACCCGGCGAATATCCTCACTCTCTAGAAATTCGTCAACCAGAAGAGCTCTATGTGGCCTCGCGTTATCGTCCATTAAAATGAACTCAGGGCCAACTGCATCCCTGAAAAGGCGAACATAGGGCTCCAAGACCTCATCCCTATACCTCACACCAGTCACAGTGCCTCTTTCAAAGACATGGAGAGGTGTGCGGCCATCTAACATGATGCCTGCCCAGACTATTAAACCTCCTCCGCCATAATGGTCGATTTCTCGGACATTGGAGGGTAGGTAGCGGGTCCCTGGTTCTCTCCATATGAACGTACGGCGAGAATCGATGTTTAGGCTGAACCGGGACTCATCAGTGAAGAGAACGGTCGTCCATTGATCCATACTCCAATCTCTATGCTCTCTGCACCATGATAAACGGATTCTCCTGTTCGTAGAAGTGAGCGGGACGCAAACAGCAGGTCTTCTTACAAACAACCCTCTCTCATGAAGTCTTTTGGAAACAGTCACCCTTGATACACGGGTTCCTGTGGCTGCATACAAGTCACGAGAGAGCTGAGAAGCTGTAGCACTCCTTTTACGCCTAGCTATAATCGACAAATGGCGATCTTCTGTGGCCGTCGTGGCTCTTGGACGACCTTGCCCAGGCTTTCTCTCGATGGATCCGGTATCCTGGAACTGTTTCCATAAGTTACACACGACGCTGGCGTTAAATTGAACTCTCTACAAATTTGGACTTGAGATTGGCCTGCTTCTAGCCTCCCCACAATTCGCCACCTCTTTCCATCATCTAAACGTTGGTGGTTACTCATTTTTACTGTTACAATTTGAAATTACAATTATTGAATGGTTATTTGTTTTGTATTGTATCAATGTATGTACATATCAAATTTCATTAAAATTGGTACAGTAGTTCTAGAGATAATCGACTAAGTCTGCAAATTCTCTTAATTTCTTACACCAGTGTAGTAGACCCAAATCATGCCAATACATGAGCCAGAAAACATTAAAGAACCACCAAAACCTATCGATGTTTCAAACAAACACCCCAGAAGGTAAGTTTCCTTTGGCTGGAGTCACACAAGTGCATTAGCAGTATGAAGGTAAATGGATTCAGCAAACCATATGTTGGATATCATTAACCGATGACGTCACTTCACCATCGGTTTTTTGATTTAAGTTTCTTTGGTTTTGCCAAAGTGACAATGTTTATTTTTCCCCCATCCATCGACCAATCAGAATCAACAATGTCGTGTATCAACACTTGATTGTCTTATTTGCTTTTTCGCTTTTTCCTGCTGTACTAATCATCATGCTTCTCCTCCTCTGTGTGTCTTACTTGTTTACGCTGTTTGTTGCTGTATCTCATCATTATTTTTTCCCTTCTTGCTTGCTGAATAAAAGGTAATGTTTCTTAAATTAAACAAAAGTGTATTTAATTGTACCTGCTGTCTGCATTAGAAGTTTTTTACATTTTTGACATGACTTTTGCCATTACCATAGTTAGCTTAAAATGACTTAATTCTTTTGGCTGTAGTGCATTATCACAAATTTCACACGATACTGACATGATTTGGGTTAACTTCCTGCGAGAAGGTATAACAAGAAGCCAAGCCAATTAAAACCTTCCAGCTGCAAAGAGTGAGAAAAGGGGATGCACTTCAGGGCTTTTGGCTACTGTGTACTAACCTTATTGGATTCGCTCACCTAAATGTTAACCTATCGAGAAAATGTGACCAAGGATTGCCGGCTTGGATTGAAATATTTTACTAAAAGAAATTGTACTCCATAATAGAGAAAGAAATTTTACACCCTGGGTCATTTTTCGTTTAAAAAAATGCCAATAATATTTTAAAATTTTAATTACTAAAAAAATGCAGGTATAGTGTATTTAAACTCTGTGGTGGGATAAATTTATAAAACGAACCCTGTTGCAAGGTGCAGAAAAGTTCAGGCTATCTGAAAATGCCATTTTTATTGAATTATTAGCATTTATGTAGCTGTAAATAGCAGAAAAATTTTCTCCATAAGTTAACATCGAGATGAGCAAATCCAGTACGGTTAGTACGTAGCAGACACTATACATTTTTCAACAAAATGATTTCAGTAATTAAAATCTTCTTAGCTTAGTGCTGCATTGAGTCACCCGAATTTTTTCAAAGAAAAACCCAAACTGAGCCCTTCAATATTTTAGACGCCAGATTAATGAGATTAACCTAATGAAGTAGGGGTTGACTCATTTATAAACTACTGTATTGAAATTTTAGGATTTCAAAACATTTATAGAGGCGTGGAGAATAAGAATGACACTACCTGTTGATAATCTGCAAAAGTTATAATTTTCATGAAATGGTATGCTTCGATATTCATTAAATCCAATGCGAGAGAAAAAAATGTTAAGAGGCATTGTAGGAAATCAAATAAGCCTTGAATTTCTCAAATCATAAATTAACTCTCTACAAAATTTATAGAGACAAAAAAGTGCAGCAAAATAACAAAATAGAAGCCACTATAGCATCTATGACAATCAAATTTTAATGAATTCTTTATTAACATTTGATAAAGAATTAACATTTCCGAGCAAATGTGATAAAAATAACAGAATCAAAAGCAAAGCATTACACAACTTAAACTCGTATCCAATAAATTTTAATGAAATTAACAAATCATACATATATCAAAAATATTAGAAACTGAATTGTTTACTTTTTGAGTATGTAGCACCAATTTTCTTGCGGTATACAAAATTAGAATAATTAACGCACACACACACACACGCATGCCAAGAGAAATATTCAAAAAGACTAAACTTGTTGAAGCTTTTGATGGTTTGGAGAGCTACGGTCAACATTTTGCTGCACGAAGGCTAATTAGACTGGAACCTACGATTTTAAGCCCATTCTGAACGACTACCATCCATGCCAACAGTGGGACTCGAACACACGGGATCAGAATCGAATGCCAATGCCCTAGCCATGCGGCTATCACCTGGCTGACGAAGTCTTTGAAATAAAACTTATTTAAAATTATTTTTGAGGTCTCAAGAACTTTTCATTTTTGATTGCGAACCCTGTGGCAAGGAAAAAATAAATAAGCACTCAAATTAATTTAAATTTGTGCTAAAGAGTTACTTTCGATGACGGAAAACACTTTAATGCAAAAAACATGGTCACTCTTTACAGCTACCATGGCTCGAGCTAATAACGCTTATCTCCTTTCCTAGGTTCGCTTTCATGCTGAGGTCCCTAGTTCAATCCTGCTACTAATTTTCTAACATTATAAAAAATATATTTATGTATCATAGGGTGAATGCAGTTGGTTGGTCCAAATTGACAATTAGATCCGTGGTGCCCTCTGTAGGGAATCCGGGGTCTCCCGTCACTGATATAGGGGTCTCCGACCTCCGCAGTTGGTATCCCTGTCTCTAATTGCCAATATCCGCCGGTCGTGAAAGTCATTTTGCTGTCAATAACATTGTTTGCCAACAGATGGCGCTACGGAATTCGGTACATCGCTATTGCATTAAGTATGTGATGCAATCAGTGGCGCACCCAAGGGATAAAGGAGCCCTCCCCCCCGAAGAAATAGAAATTGCATTATGAATATTGATTTTGCATTATAATTTTTTTTATCGGTTCATCTCGCCCCCCCCCCCCCAAGAAAATATCCTGGGTGCACCACTGGATGCAGTAGCCGAATCCCGTGACGCCATCTGTTGGCAAACAATGTTATTCACATACTTGATGCAATAGCCGTCTGGTGGATAGTCTGCTTACTACGTTTTGAGAGTCGCTTCCATTTACTTTAGAAGCAGGGTGTATCGGTCTGGTAAACTCCCGTTTATTTTAAGTTCGTTTGGTGTTATAGTCCAGTCAAACGGTGGTTTGGCCAGGGAAAAAATATAGAAGTTTTTTTCTCACTCATTCTAGATGTATTTTGGGTGCTGAATCCGAATTTCAACTTTGCCCCATCCCACGGATATGGCTTCACAAAGAAAATCGCAAAAAACCTCAATTTTCGACCGTTTTTCAGTTTTTTTCTAAAAAGTCATAAAACTATGCACTTTTCGAGGTAGACTCCAATATACAAAATAAATTACATTAAATTTCCTACAAAAAACACCCCTCAATTTTATTTTTTTGTTGAATGGTTTGGCCGCTAGAGCGCGCTGAAAAAATGCCAAAATTTCCTACTTTGTGGAAAGTCCAGTTTTCTCGTTAATTTTTCGCTTGTAACTCAAAAACTATGCTTGTAATTACAAAAATCTCGGATTCTGCTAAAACTACATTAAGTTCTCTAAAAATTGCACGCTTTAATCACTTATTTTGGCCAAACCGTGTAGCCACTAGTGCGCGTTGAAATTTATTTCATATTACGCGAAACCGCGTCAAGAGCCCTTCACCCTAAATTTAGCAGAGACCTATATTATCACTATTTATTTATTAAAAACTATTTATTTGGTCTTTATAATTAATAATTAATGTAATTACTTATTAATTATATATCAATTTAATTACTACTTATTAATTATATCAACTTTTTGTCCAAAGTATGTTAGGGTATTCAGACACAAAATACTTATAAAAAGTTTCACAAAAACAATTTATTATAAATTTTCATATTAATTATCATCATTAATATAGGTAGGTAAATAAAAAAAGAGATGGACAGCTACAGTCTACGACGCTTAGCGGTTGAGGACCATATCTGTTCTTCATCCACCCCAAGTGTGTAGGATCTTTCACGAAACCCAGCCACGCCTGAACTTGGAGGTAGACCCTCAGTGAGTGCTGCCGTGCTGCAGCCTCTGTTGGGGGGAGAATGACGATGTTAAATGTCACCTTGAACGCAGATATTATGTACTGTCTATGTCGCAATTTGTTTAAGGAGGTCATTTGTTTGCCGGACACATAGAGAGCAGGGAGAAATTTTTCTCCTCCACTCACAACTGCCCCTGGATCAGCCTGAGGGTCTTTAAATATGTTGATGAGAGGTTCAAGGTCTGGTTTCTTCTTCAGCGTTTTCACACACTCTATTTTGCCCTGGTTATATAGAGCTGACGTCGTATCACAACCGCTCATGGCGTGTAAAAAAATGATATGGGCAGCTGTGAATGTGTCGATCACACTTGACGGGTGGTAAATGGCATTGCATGTACTTCCTTTTCCTGAGTATACATTGGAAGTACAGAGCCCAACCATTATGACAAAAAGGTCGATATCCTCTCCCACTACAGCCACTGTGTCACACTCAGATGCCAGGCTTATAGCTGTGACTACTATCAGTCTGTCTGCATCTTCATGTGCTTGGCTGCAGACAATGTTCGCTACATCAAATTTTAAAATGAGCATGTCTATAAATCGACTCGTTTTTTGAATTGGAGAGAAATTTCTCCTGTGATACAGTGGGAACCATTGTGTCAGTGAATATAATTTCTGGGGCATGCTTTTTGTTTGACCTTCTCAAGCGCTTCACGTATTTCGTGCTTTTCTCACAGTCTGAGTAACCATCAAAAACTATTTGGGCACTTGTCTTGTATTTGGATAAAGCGTATGAAACATATCTGTCACAAATGCCTGAAAAGTTCACGCCAGTTGGCCACACTATACGGTGCAATAAAAACCCACCATCATTGAGAAATGTGCACTTTTCCAGAACTGTGTTTTCTATAGGTTTGAAGGCTTTGTAGAGAGATGACATAGTTTCCTTCCTCATGCCTCTCTCATCAAACAAAGATAATGGGTAAGGACTCAGCTCGTACTTCAGGAATTCTTCCAATTCTTCTTCTCACTCTTTGGCAATGGTCATTCTTTGAAACAGAGTGGTTGAGTTGATGGGAACTGTTTGACCGTGAATGTTTACCGCGCACTTCATCATAGTGAGGGGTTCGTTCTCGATTGTTTCGTTTGAATTTAACAGATCTGAAATCATCCCCAACAATGCGGTCCATGCCCTGAGTTCCCACTTCCCTGGCCAAGTGACAATTGATCCTATCATCTCCAACAATCCCTGTACTGATGGATATGAGTTCTGGAGTTTCTGGGAAAGGCGGGTGCTGCTCAAACCAATCCAACAGTTTCTTCATATCGTGACTGTCTCTTTTAATCCTTGAGTCTCGGCTATCAACATGTTGTTCTGAGGTACTGAAATTAACTCCTCAGTAGCCTTCCATTTTTTCACACACTTGTTAGAGTGAAGACATCCCCTGCGTCCATCTAGCTAAAATACTCGACAGAGTTGCACCTCGTTGTCAAGTTAATCCACCATCACTTTTCATGTACTTCATGAGATTCTGTTCAATAGTCATGTCACTCCACGTGCCACTCCACAACTTATCAGTTAGGCGGACAGTTAAAGCCCCATGTGAAGTGAAAGAGTTGAATTCTTCCAGTGGCATCGTATTCTTCAATTTGTCCATGTCTTGGAGATTGAGTTGAGCACATTTCGCATATAGGAAATGGCCACTCGCGTGGAAATATGGCAGCATCTTGTGAATGATTTCAAGATGGAGTTTACAGTTACCAATTCTTTCAGATCCAATGAAATTCTTCACCAAGTTATCATCTCAAAGTATTGAATCCACAACTTAGCTGTAGGACCATGAAGTACCAATTGTTGAACTCGAGATGCAAACTCCTTTTCAAGTTCTCTCACTAATTCACTTTCATGCGTTGTCAGAACCTCTGATCGGTCTCCACAGTACAAAATCTCCTCTAATTTAAAGTGAACTTCAGGGGAGATGGAGGTTGATTCAAGGATAATTTTAACCAGAGTTGTATGAGACAGTCCTTTCATAGGCATGCCCTGTCATTATTTTTTCAGTACTGTTGACTGCATACACTGTATGAACCGGAAGTGATATTATTATGAATAGAGAATGACTGTAGGGGACTTACCCGGTCCAGAAATAAGTCTTAACTACATACCAAATTCAAATAAGGACATTCCCCCTTGAAAACCACAGACCAACCTCTACAACAACGATTAAGTTGATATAGAATTAATAATTAGTACTTAATTAAATTGATGTATAATTAATAAGTAATTATATTAATTATTAATTATAAAAACCAAATAAATAGTTTTTTGTAAGTAAATAGTGATAATATAGGTCTCTGCTGAATTTAGGGTGAAGGGCTCTTGACTTAGTGGTTTTGCGTAATATGACATAAATTTCAACGCGCTCTAGCGGCTACACGATTTGGCCAAAATAAGTCATTAAGGTAGGAAATTTGTAGAGAATTTAATGTAGTTTTATAAGAATCCAAGTTTTTTGTAATTACAAGCATAGTTTTTGAGTTACAAGCGAAAAACTAACGAGAAAACTGGGTTTTCCACAAAGTAGGAAATTTTGGCCTTTTTTCAGCGTGCTCTAGCGGCCAAACCGTTTGACCAAAAAATAAAATTGAGGGGTGCTTTTTGTAGGAAATTTAATGTACTTTATTTTGTATATGGAGTCTACCTCCAAAAAGTGCATAGTTTTATGACTTTTTGGCAAAAAATTGAAAAAAGGTCGAAAATTTTGAGGTTTTATGCGATTTTCGTTGTGAAGCCGTATCCGTGGGATGGGGCAAAGTTGAAATTCGGATTCAGCACCCAAAAAAACATCTACAACGAGTGAAAGAAAAACTTCTATATGTTTTTCCTGAAACAGTCACCTCCGGTGACGATTTTACTGGACTATTAAGGGAAGAGAGATTTTTAAAGAATTTTTTTTTACCGATATCTTAAAAAGAACTTCTAATAATACCAAATAATCCAGTATAAATTTGTCATAATTTTGCAGAACTGAAATTTAAGAAAATTATTTCCTATAAATAATTTGATGGCCAAAATGGTATTGGTATTTAGTCACTGCTCAATCTCTCTCTCTATATATATATATATATAACAGTTCCGTGATTGACAGACAACGCACAGACCAAACCGCTGGACCTAAAGGACTGAAATTTTGCATGGCGATTCTTCTTATAGTGTAGGGGTGCACTTTGAAAGATTTAAAAAAAATTCATCTTAGATTTTTTTAAATTGAATTTTTAATCTGTTTTAGTAACTTTTTTTAAGTTTGCATTTAAAATAATAATTTGAGAGTTAAAAAATTTATATCACGAGAAAGATCATAAAAATTCCTTTAAAATGAAATCTTTTTCGAATCTTTACCTCCATTTTCGGATTTTTGGGGAATTTTTAAATATTAATTTTTAGAATTTAATTTGTTAAATACTGATCACGTGATTTCTTTTTCTGGTACTTTAAATTAATTTATCGTCACGTGCATAACAACGAAATAGACAAAAAAATATTTTTTTTTTTGCTAATGCGGCAGACGATTGGACATTATCCAAAAAAATATTAAAATACAGTAAAAGATATATTCTCAAATTGTACTATATTAACTGTACTATATTCTTTAGTATGTTCCATTAGATTTAATTTGAATATTTTCTTCTACATTTTTTTGTCTATAAAAATATCCGTAACGATTTTTTATAAATTTATTTTTTCGTTTTTTTACATCAATTGCATACATTGATAGTCGCATTTATTATAAATATATTTATACATGTTTTTGCCATTAGTTGCATACATTGACCGTTGTATTTAATTTGAATGTACTCCGTAGCGAAGTATGGGTTTTCAGCTAGTTATTAATAAAATAATTTATATTTAGCTCTTTGCCGGACTCTACTCACCAGTCCGTTTATTTCCGAATTTCTTTAAGCTCATTTCTGGTTATAAAGATTCGAACACGTATCAGAAAGACTTTCGAAACAGCCAGGGAGACTTTTCAAAGCAAATGACATTTCAAAAGGTTTAGAATTCGAATTATTCACGATTTCCCTTCCAGCATTTATGATATCCATGTCTGATGAGACTTTACATATCTGTTAGTTATTTTTTGTATTGTCTCTACGCAACGTAAACGTAACTAGTTTGCATCAATGTGCGTATTTCATTTCATTAGAAACAATGGTACTGAACACTAAAACTGTTCTGTTTTCAGCGGTCTAAAATAATTCGAATATTTTCCTCATTTTGTTATATCAATCTCAGGTTTTGATCCTTTGTAATAAGCTTAAATAAACAAACGTTCGGTCCTGGTCCACACCTTAAATATTTCTTTTTAAAATTTACTTGACTTTTTCATTAATGAAAAGTCATTATTAAAGATTTTATGTTTGTAAAGTATTTTTTTTAAATCCATAAATATTCAACCATGCTTTGAGCCACATTCGGCTGATATGAAAGCCCATTTGTTTAGTATTTCCGTCAAACCATTGCTAATAAAGAAATCAAGTTTTTAATCACTGTGGGGAGTGTTTTTTCCCTTTACTGAAAAAATTTTGCCGAGTAAAATGATTTCTGAAATCTTAGCTTGAATCTGAAATTCTGAAAATGGTCTTATTTTTCACTAGAGGAAGCTGCTAAATTATTTGTGGCGGTCACGCGAAGAAAAGGAAATCGTTATGTAGATTTCCATGCAAATTCCTAGCGTGATCGCCTGCGCATGTGCGAGCTTTCCCCGGAGCAGTATATAAGCACCGAACTCGGGTTCGATTCAAGCAAATCCCTCTCTGCCCCCCACCAAGTTTATCGGCTAACTGAACATCTCACACATGCTAGGAAAAACAAGCATTCTACTGCTGCCCTGTTCCTTTATATATCCTTAGCTTTTGACAAGGTCTGGATTGACGGACTCCTCCATAAATTAATTAATAATAATTCCCCCCCCCAAATCATCAAAATCCTCATTTCCTACCTAAAAAATAGAACTTTCCAGGTCAAAATTAATGGTCAGCTATCAAGTAAATTTAAAATTTATAGTGGTCTGCCACAAGGCAGCATCCTCGCTCCAATTTTATTTAACCTTTTCATAAATGATTTTCCAATCCACTCAAATGTTAACTTAGCTATTTTTGCGGACGATACAGCCATCTATTCCTGATGTAGAAACTTTAAATACGCGGTTAAAAACATTAATAAGTACATGATAATCATTCAGCAATGGCTCGACAAATGGAGGATCAAAATTAACAATGAAAAGTGTATTGCAGTTATGTTCACAACAAAACGTAAAAAATCCTTTATAAATCACCAAATTAAAATCGGAAACACCAAGCTCCCCTGGTCTGATACAGTAAAATACCTTGGCATTATCCTTGATAAAAAAAATATCACTTTTAAACATCACATCACACATGTTAGGGACAAGTTCCGAGCAGGTCGCAGATAAATTTACCCCTTAATTGCTCGGAACAGCAAATTAAGCATCCAAAATAAATTGATCATGTATAAATCATGTAAATTCGATGTTCATCCAATATTAACTTATGGTGGGTCAGCATGGTCATACTGTGCTAATTCGCACATTAAAAAAACTAGCTTCGCAACAGAGTAGCACGATCAGGTAAATTATTAATGCTCCTTGGTATTTCCGTATTGTAGATATTTATCATGAAATCGGTCTCCCCACTCTCAAAAATTATCTCCAAAAACTAGCCATTAATTTTCACAATAATATTGAAAATGATTTAAAGATTTAGCAGACTATGATCATGCTGACCCCTCAAACAGGAAACGGCCCAGAGCCATCCTGTCTCTTACTTAATTTTTTTATGTTTTCTTACTTAATTTTTTTATGTTATATTTCTGGTAGTTGAAGCATCTGGTGCTACGGCAAATGATGACAACTTCAGCAACTGAAGAGTGTTCCCGAGTTCCAGCTCTTGCCTCACCATGCTACATCTATGTTCTGAGTAAGCTGTCCACCAAGATCGCCTCGCAGAACTCTTGTGCTTCCAGTTAAGCGGGACGAGTCGTAATATTGTTTGTTGTTATTAGTATCAGTAGTAATATTATTTATTTTGTGTTTTTAATTGTAAGCGCAATAGTAGTTGTTATTGCAATATTGCTAGTTTTCAATGTTTTTATTATATACCAGTAATTGTGAACAGGTTTCATCAATAAACTGATGTATTAAATAACAAGCCTCCTGTATTGACCGATATACACTGTATCCCACATATCCCACGAGTGTGGAGATATGTGGTAGGTGCTAGAGGTTTTAGAAACCAGTAACCTTCTCTGAATAACTGTCTTGAACTTTTATTTTAAGTTAAAATATTATATACCGGCACCTCCACAAATTTTTAAAAAATTTAAAAATTCATCCGAGGAACTCGACCTTTCCTTCTGAAGACAGATTGAAAAAAAATTCCATTCAGTACAGGTGTATGGCAAAGCAGTACCTACTTACCATTAGGGATGCGACATCGATAACAAAACATCGATGTTTTGAAACATCGATATTCAATATTAAAACATCGATGCTAATGAAACATAGCCCCAAAACCATCGATGTTTTAGAACATCCATTTTTTAAAACTGGTTTAGTAACCTCTAACATTTATGTTACTTCTGTTAGTCGTGGGGGTGGGGGTGATTTAGTTTTACTTTGTGATTGGGCTGACACAATTGACAAAATCTTGGTTGCTTTTGCCTTGGGCAACATTGATGACTCAAAATTTTCGTTGTAAATATCTCCATGTTTTGCCTTCAAATGTCCAGATAAAATAGTGGTATTGCCAGAAGTTTTGAGGGACTTAAGACAAATATTGCATTTTGCCAATTTGTCAGAGGTTTTCCAAAAATATTTCCAAACGGTACTTTTGGGAGGCATCTTACTAAGAATGTTAACGATAACTTACATAAAACCAGAACAAAACAAAAACTTAAATGGCTGCTCTCGTGTATATACTATTTATAAAATAAAACCCCATGGAAGGTTCTGGAGTGTCAGGAACATTCCAAACGCTCTGATTGGTTCATTGGTTGTTGATTGCCATTTGTCTGTTTGCTAAGGAATCGTTCCCCCTTTTGTATTCGCCCTTTTCAGAATTCAGACTTACATTTACTGAGTGCGAAAATGTAAGTGGAAATGCTAAGTGGTAAATTTTTTTATTATGGTACTATTTCCTTAAAAAAACATCGAGACAACGTAAAACATCGAGCACAAAACATCGATGTTAAAAAAACATCGTCTTCAATAAGTCGATGTTTTGAAAACTTCGACATCGATGTCGCATCCCTACTTACCATTTGAGGCGAGTAAATGACCTGCGCTGCGCATGTGCATCAAGTCTTGCATACTCACGTTTGTCAAACCTCTGCATATCAAAACTCGAGAGAAAGTTGCAGCAACAACCAATCAATTGTTATCAGGTTGTATTGCTAGGCTTGGTGGATTCTATCTTTATATGTCATATTTAGGCTGCATTGAGTACATAATGACTGGAAGTGGGTTAAAATAAATCCTAACTTTGATGTATGCAACTACGTCAGTAGAAAAAATGTTGCCTGGCCATGCATACGATAGAAAAATCTTAGCTCATTTATTTACCCAAACAGCTTTAGCAAAAATAATTTTTGACGTCATGGGCATATCTGATTTCAAAAGCAATAATCTCCATGAGTTGTTTAGAGATTTTGCTATTGAACTACTATCACTAGAAACTAGAAACGGACATACTCATATACGAGCCATCGAAATTAAAATGAAGACTTTGAAGCAGTTGAAAAAGAATGACCCAAGTGCAGCTCTCTGGGTTCAGAACTTTGAAATGGTAAACCTTTTGAAAGAATATATTTGCACAGAACGATCGGGTGATTGGAACACCTTGCATTCATCAAAAGATCCCAATTTTTCATTCAAGCGGCCATTTATGCTAAAGCTTGCCACTTATATCTGCAGGATATGCTCTGCCTTAAGTCCAAAATGAGTATTGAAGAATGACAAATTCCTAAAAGAAGGATATTTTACAGTTCGAAGAATGGAAAAATTTTTGAGTGGGGTGTGGTCAGAAATGAGTATCGACCAAACTTTGATGCGCAGCATGAAAACCACCAGTGACAGGGCTGGCCCTAGCGTTTTTGCCGCCGTGGGCAAACTTCAAAAGGGCCGCCCTCCCGCCCGCCCCCTCCCCCCCCCCCCAAGCTTCAAAAACTTTAAAATTAAAAGAAAACAGATTTATAAAAAACATGGTAACCAGAAAAATACGCTCTAATCTAATTGAATTAAGACAATAACACTCATACAATATTTACGATTTTTTTTTACTTATTAAAAACACAACTTTGGAACTAAAACTAGTGCAAACAATACTTTTAAAACAACAAATACTAGTACAATATACAAAGTTTAAACCTAAATTAAAATAATCTCTTTCGAACCTTTTTTCCCAGCAATCGCGAATAACCTCTTTCAGATCGAATTTATTACTCACTTCATGTTCAATGGCCAACATTGCTATCCCATTAAGACGATTTTCAGTAGACATGGTTCTTAAGTAATTTTTTTATTTTTAGTTTAGAAAAAGATCTTTCGCCGGTAGTAACAGTTATGAGCAGGATTAACAAAATTATTAAAGCAATGCTTAAGGGAGGAAATGATTTTAAGAACATCAACTGGACCTTCTTTCTTTTCTAAAAGTGAAGAAACAAGCTCTATTTCGTCAGCCAATTCTAAAGCGTTAAGATCGGAGGAATTACCATCGGTTAAGACGTTTTCCAGATCTTGGACATCGTATAAAAACTCAAGAGAGTCGTTATGACTATTCAATAGGTTGAATCTCAGCTCCAGTGCACTGATCGCCTGATCTATAATAAAGAAAAAAAATTCTATTTTATATTTCTCTTTTGAATCTTGTATAGGTTCGTCTACACTTTCATATGAAAAATTTCGTTTTTTAGATCGAACACGATGACGTGGTGTAGTCAATTCAAAGTTTTTTTTCTGCGTCTATTTCATTAGCCAATTTTTCAGCTTCTTAGATAATGTTGATAAAGGATTCATCCGATCTTAATTCTTTAAAATAAGTTAATGAGCTATTTAATAAATCAGTGGCTTGGGATAAGTCAAAATCTTTTGAAGTAGCTTACTTATCGGATTAATATGATATATTATTATATATCTTATTTAAAGATATATTATTATATGTTTAAAGAAGATTGGGGGATTCCATGGATAGTCTCTAGAGCTAATCAGACAATTAGCTCTAGAGACTATCCATGGAATCCCTTAATCTTCTATAAAGATATACCGATGGCAGCAGGGGTGATTGGGGGAATTTCTGGTAGTGGAGTGCACATACCAACTCCTACCGGTGCTGTGGAATTTAAGATTAAAAATCCAGATTTCTGTTCGGTTTTTAGATCAGACCTTATTGCTATCAAGAAGGGCTTGCAGTATGCGTGTCAAGTTGAGGATCAATTTTACGATGTCTGGATTTTAACTGACAGTCGTGCTTCAATTCAACACCTCTTTAATTTGACTATTATTGGTGACCAGACTAGCCTGGACATCTTAGATCTTCTTGACCGGCTTTCATCTGGACACACTATTCATTTTCAGTGGATCTCTTCCCATGCTGGTATTGACGGTAATGAAAGGACCGACTTATTAGCCAGGACTGCTGCAGAGGAGTACGTGAGCCCTTGTGAGGCTCTTACTTTTAGAGAGATTTACTCCCTTAAGAAGATGGAACTAATTCATCTTTGTAGAACTCCTCCTTGTCACCCATGGTACTTCGGAAGAAGTCCGGGTGGATCTTTCCAGATCAAGCCCAGAAAATATCAAACAGCCTTCAAGCGCTTCATGAGTGGTCATATTAGAGCACTCACTTTTCGGCAGGGTCAGAAGATCTTCCCGGAGTGCCACTGGTGCTCTGCCGACATGGCCTCCCCTTGCCCATCTTTTGGCTTGTTTAGGTTTTACAAAGGACGAGGTCCTTCTGAACCCTCTACTGTTTTTAGACTTTTTAGATATTTTTGGTTTCATGGAGATTGTCTATCCTTGCTAGACAATCTGGGATTAGTTTAAAAAAAAGTCAAAATTTTATACCAAATGCCGATCGAACATAAAAACTTAAATTGTTTTATTCTGATCAATAAACCACTGGCCTCGCGTCGAATCATTATCTATTTCTACATTTTCGTAAATTCTTAGAAAATATTCGCGATGCTTTATTATTTCAAAACGTAAAGGTTTTAGAGAATCTATACGACTTTCCCAACGAGTGTCGCTCAATGGTTTCAATGTAAGAGTTTTTAAGGTGTTTTCTTAATATGGCCCACCGAAAAGTCGACGATGCAAAAAATCTATAGAGCTTCAGAACCATATTAAAAAAATTCTCTACCTCCAAGGAAGATTTTGCCATATCGTCAACTACTAAGTTTAATGAATGGCTGCTGCAAGGAACATAAAATGCTCTGGGATTTACAGTTTTAATTCTTGATTGTACTCCCAATTTGTCGCCTCTCATATATGAACCATTCTCGTAATCTTGACCTCTCATATTTTCTAATTTTAATCCATTTTTCTCAAATTCTTCTAATAGAACTTGAGAATTCCTTACCAGTAGATCTTTCAATAGGAAAAAACCCCAGAAAATATTCATTAATGTTGCATTCAAATCCCGATACTGATTGATCAGTGAAAACATATCTTACTACAAATGTCATCTGTTCAACCTTACTCCCATCGGGAGTACAATCAAGAATAACCGAATAATATTTCGCTTTTTGAACTTATTGTAATGAAGCGCCTTCGATTTTAAAGAAAAATTAAATTTCTTTTAGAGAGATAAAGTGATCGAAGGCTGTTTCATTACATTTTTGTTAGAAGGTTAGGAAGCCGCCTTTGATTAGAGAACGGGACTGTCGTCTTTTTGACTTAGCCAATTTAAAAGCGGCTAAGCGAAACGGGGGTCGGTGGTTTCTGATCCTAGACAAGATTAGCGGGGATTGGAGCCACATTTGACGTTAAAAGAAAATAAACTATTGTCAACAAATTTATGGAGGTCTGTTTGGGAGGTAGACCGCAAAACACGTGGACTGGACCTTGGGTGGTCTGAAGGTGGCGCAAGGAAGGCGTGCATGGGTTGAGGGGTTATCCAATCAAAGAAATGAAAATGGATGCTAAGTGGTGGATTTTTGAAAGCTTTCCTGAATGGATTAGGAGTCATGAGAAGGCGTGGACATTGTTGTAAAAAAATAAAATAAATAGAAGACTTAGAGTTTTTTCGGGGATTCACTTCTGCATGCGGGCCCGGGTTCCCTTTTCCCCGGTCCTTAGCATCGCAGGTGTGAAGTGTGGTTATCTTAACTATCGAGGAACATTTGATCTTGCCTGGGGGGTTTCCCAAAGAAAGATGTCGTTTAGCGGAGCAGAAATTTGGTTGATGCGTCCCGATATGAGAGCCTCCTGATCCTGAGACTAAAATTTGTTTTTGCTGATGACGAAAATCTGGTTGCTGCCTTCACCGATAAATAATTTGAGAATAGAGGTGGAGAGAATGGCGATTTCCCGTTGGTGTTCCGATTGAGTCGTCCGGAGATGAAAGGAGCGGAAGAAGCAGACGATAGATGCCTACGACAGTATAAAGCTTTGAATGCCTGCTACCCGAGAAAGAAGAAAGGAGATCCCATGCCCGATGATGAGATCGTCACCCGTATTCCAGTGTGGTTAGAATCCAATTGAGTGAGTGTCAAATCCTTTTGTCTTGTTCAGACCCAACCTCGAAAATTTGAATGATTTAGTGCGGGATCAATGTTTGTTTTTAGAATATAGATTTTGAGAGAGAGTAGTTCTTTGCCTTAGGTAAAATAAATAAATTTATGCTCCCTGAATCCAAAAGGTATAGGATAATTGATATACATCTTTTCAAGTATAAATTAAAAGAAAATGCCAAAAGTTAATGAAAAATTAGTAATTTGTGTACCAAGTTTTTTTTGTTGATGTTGTTATTGATTTAAATTGTAAATAGTAGTGTTGTAAATAAATTAGTTTTTTTTTTGTAAAATATAAAAATTTAGTCAGTCATCCTTACTGTTAGTAGTTGATCTAAAGTAAGGTTATTTCCTGGTTTTTAGAAGCAAAGTTTGTTTGACCTGTTCGTTTGCCAAAACGTCTAGGACTTTGGGTTGTATTCAACCAAATAAATCTTAAAACACAACGCACCCAAATAATTTCTATAAATAAATAATTTGTACTAACCAAAATAATTTACGAATCACGCCCAAAATAAATATTTTAAGACAGGCAATACGACAAATGGTGCCAAGACTTTGTTATCACGTAGCAGTCCAATAATTTCTTTCTGAATGTTTTTTTCCTAAATATGTTGCTGTCTTTATTTCATTATTGATAATTCTATGAACATGTTCCTCCATTATTGGGTCAGATTCAGCTAGCAATTGAATTAACTTCAGAAAATTTCCGTTATGTTCATAAACTTGTCGCTTGTACCCCTAAAGTCTAGAGAACTTTCACCAAGCAATTTAATAACTGAAAATATGCCTAAAATTATTTCATGCCAATATTTAATTTCAGAATTAATCTTTGTGCAGCTGAATCTACTGTCTGACAAGTTTCCAACCTTCGTTTCACCTCTATCCATGATTTCAAATTATTTACACGAGTTTTCGAGTCCCGATGCTTAATATCTCACCAATATTTTCCCAGTTTCTATAACCCTCATTTAAAAACGAACTCAATTTTGAATTACCCAAAAAGTCTGCAACAAAAACAGAACACAATCATTTGACACTGAATATACCAGCCAATCTCTTGACACGTGTTCTCCATTTTTTTTTTAAATTCTGTTATAGTACTTTGCACTAAATCTTCGATTTGGAATTTGATTATCAAAAGAAAAATTGTAACCGAAAAAAGGAGGTAATGGTCCTTTTCTAACTAAAAATGCTCGATCTGAGTCGCTTATACCATCGTGCCATAATCCTGGGTCTAATGACAGAGTTTGGTAGAGGCCTCAGTCATTTCCCATGGTAATATCCTTTGCCTCGAAATCTGTTGAGCGCTGTTTCTGTCTGGAACAACTCGCAGTTTCATTATTAATGTTTCTGTTGCCTTGATAATCCAAATCAGAATTGATAGTAGTGTCTAGATCTCGACAATCGCTTAGTACTTTCTTTTGTTTGGAACTATAGTCGATTCCGGTTAAGACGAACTTGCTCTAAAATGTTACTGTTGACATGGTTCTAACGCACCGAAATTTAGGAAGCTGACAAAAACAATCATATTAGGTAGCAAAAGTTGCTATATTCGGTTGTATTGTCTAAAGTCGGTTGCTTTAAGTTCACACTAAGTACTTAACAGCACGTTTTATGCCCATTATTTCCCAGTGCTGTGTTAAAACATTCCATTTGATAGGAGGTGTCAGGAAAGTCCGCTGAAAATTTAGATTTTGATCTAGTTTTTTTTGTTACTTCTGGCGGCATAGTTCAAGCATTTTTTTTTAAGTGCACGAGAACAAAAATTACTAATTTGAAGTTTTAAATGGTTATTTTCATTGATTTTGCTTACCTCCGTGTCATTACACCTGCACGTAATACCGGTAGTTTTATGTCGTATTTATTTTGGTTTCATTAAAAATCTATATATATAAAAGGCAATGTTCGTATGTGTGTCCTCTATAGACTAAAAAACTACTGGACCGATTTACACGCGGTTTTTTGCAAAATGGTCCGTGTTGTCCCGAGAAGGTTTAAAGCTATTGAAATCCTCTATCTGACCAGTAGAAAGAAAGTTAAAATATTTTTCGTTCGATGTCTGTTCAGATATTATCTAAGAACCTTCTACTTTCAAACAAAACATACGGATGGCAGCACCTAACAACCCCTGATAGCCACCCCTCTCATGTAGATGTTCAACATTCCTGTGAGGGAGGCGAGGGGTAAGGTCATGATCCCCGAGTCTTGAAGGAGGGAGAGTGTTTTCTGACACCCCATGTAAGAAGACATGCTGTCTGTAAGTTCTGTATGTTACCAGGAGAAACAGCTACTTACAAATCAATATATACTGTTGTAGATCAAGATGAAGCAGTAAATGAGTGGTGCACACAGGGGGTGGGCCAAGGGAACCTCCCCCCCCCCAAAGAAATAGAAATTGCATTATGAATATTGAATTTTCATTATAAATATTTTTATCTGTTCAACTCGCACCCCTTCCCCAAGATTAAATCCTGGGAGCGCCACTGCAGTAAATTATCCAACTGAATTCTTAAATTCACTTGATTTATCTGGATTGCAACCACACAACATTAATCTGAAGATTTGTTTTCCTATCATTCTTCTTGGAAACATTTCTTTGCAATGGTACCAGATTGGCAGTCAAGAGATAATTAAACAATGTAATTAAAGCCACAATTTTAAGTAGTAAATTCAAAGGAGAGGATATGCTAATACTACGTATATCAATGATACCAACAGATATGCAATTCCAATTTAAATGATTGTAATTTCCAATTAAACTGGCTTTTGGAATAACGATAAATAAATCACAAGGTGGGCATTGCAAGTATGTGGATTGAATTTGGAGAATCCATATTTTCCTGATGGGCAACGTTGCATGCTCCAGTGTAAGAAAACCAAGGGATTCCTTTGTATATATGCCAAATGGAATCACCAAAATCATTGCATATCCAAGAGCATTGCAATGAACTTAAAATTGAATAAAACAGTAATCACAATTTATGTAATCCGAAACATAAAAATTATGTGTACTATCTACTTTCATTAAAAATCTATAAATATCTACTTTCAACTAAATACAATAATTGATATCAAGCTTTCAATTAGGTTCATTTAATCTACATATATATACTCAAATCTAGCAATAGCGAAGCATTGCCGGGTCAGCTAGTATGCAGTATAAATTGTAAAATATTTTGATTATTGCACTCGTTGGTTCCATGCGCTTTATCACCACAATTTTAACAGGCTCATCCATTTTCATGTATTTAGCAATATGACTAATTCTCAAATAATTGTAGCATATATTTGGTTGTATGTATTCTTAGTAAAATAAAGAAAAAATTTGATTGGCAAGCATTATGATTAAAAAGTGTTTGAATGTCTCCTATCGTGTGTGCCGGACGATGGCCGTATGGCTAGGACGCTGGCATTCGGATCCAGAATCTGTGGGTTCGAGTCCCACTCTTGACATGGACGTTTGTAGACGTTCGGAATTGGCTTTACGTTCATACATATAAGTAGGATATTCGAAAAACTTTAACAAAAAAGGAATAAAAATAATTTCGGATATCTTAATTATATGCATGAACATAAATTTTTATTGAAAAGTTGAATCATACGTGCATTAAGATTTCATATTGTTAACTAATTTAGAACTAACCTTCATTATAAAGATTTATATGTTTTATTTTCAAAAAGATAGATGTTATTTAACATACAAATAAAATAAAATGTTTAAGCACTCCATACAGATGATTTGTTTAACATCATTTAGTAAGAAGTCGTAAAATTTTATATTGGATAGTAATTTAAATTATATTTTAGGTAGTATAGTTATAAATAATAAATTAAGAGGGGATAAAAGAAAATATGATTTGAAATATATTTTTTCAACTATCTTATGTTTTAGTTTTCGCATAATTGTAAAAACAGGTTTAAGAAAAATAGTAGGTTTAAACAGTTTATGTTGGAAGTTTTAAAATATAATCAAATATTTTTTTGAACTTTCGAGTGATTATATATCTAAAATGCTTAAAAGTTAGCAAGCATCATAAGTTAAAACATCTCGGAATCTTACTATTAACAGCTGAAGGTAAACAAATGTTAGTTAGTTAGTGAGCAGACACGGGGACGAGCTAATCTCGCGAACCGAGCATAGCAGGATATCGCGACTGGTACCGATATACGCAGACGGACGAGACGCGTGCACGGATGCTGTCCTCAACTTTCAAGACTTTAAACTTTTTTAATTATTAAATTAAAACCGCCGAACTCAAGAGAAGCGGATAGCAGACACAGCTGATATTCCGGGTGGGCCAGCTCCTTTCTGTTTCGCAAATTTCTACTATTTTCATGCATGCAAAATTAAACTTTTCCGTCCACCAATCGACAATTTTTTTTCCATGTTTTCTACAACTCTTCATCTTTAAGGATATACACATTTTTATAAAGCTTAAGATCTTTTTCATTGCAAACGAAGCTTTTTCCCCAAAGCAGTTTTCCGAATTTCACGAAATCGACAATTTTGATGGACAAATATTTCGGTTTTCTGCACCTATTAATGTAAATTTTACGATTTATCGGCATTTGCTAGATGTTTAGCTTCCAAAATATACCAAATACATTTAATAAAAAAAAGTTTTCATTCTAAAAGAGCGTACTTGCAAAACTCACTTTTAACTGAATGCTGAGTTCGTAATTTTTCGACTTATTATTTTACTCACTAATAATTCCATCAAGTTCATAAAATTTGTTTCTAATTAATGAGCAACTGATGAGGATTCTTCCACCACGAATTTTGAATTCGTCAGAACTGTCTTTCTATTTTTTAAGCACTTTTTCCACCCGAGATTAATATTTACATTCGGCCTTACCGCGATACGCTTCCCATCTTGCTCACCTGCTTGTGTGCTGCCATGGCGCAGTGCCATCGCGCTGACCTGGTAAACCCTACCTTGTGAGTTCGGTCCTAGGTGGTGTCGCATCTTCCAAATTTCCCTATCTTGATATTTTTTGTTTTCCCCCGCGGAACTCTGCTATCATCTCATTACGAATTGTTTGACCCTGCAGAGGGCTTTTTTTTCTTTTATTATGCAAACTTTCCATCTTGTGCAGATTTTCTTTATGCAGATTTTCTTTTATTATTTAAGAGGGCTTTTTTTTCTTTTATTATGCAAACTTTCCATCTTGTTTGCTGAGGGCCATTTTTTCCGTAACTTTATAATTAATTTCAACTTATTTTCTTTAAATTTTTTTTAATTCTTCATTTTCATCTTTATTTATTTAATCTTAATATATTTCTAATTTTTAAATTTATCTTACCCTTCTACTTTTTGAAGGTTTTAAACTTAATTTTTATATTAATGTAACTTGTAACTTTAAACTTAATTACGCCATATTAAAGGTACTTTTCCTATACCAAACTGACACATCCGATTTGTTCATTGTATACATATGTTGTTTCTATGACACCATAATTGTCTGGCGATTTCTTTTTATGCTAGTTTATACCTATGTGTTGTATAATGTGTATAAGTTTCATTAAATTCTACGCGTAACTTTTTGAGTAATCGCTATTTTTTGTGACTTTTCCTTAATTTTTGATAACCAGTGTATTTTAAGTTTAAAACTCATCGAAAATAAATCTTGAAAATATACCCCGTCATCTTTCACAGAATATTTTTCAAAGTCCCAATAACAGTTCTCCTTTTTCACACTAGGATGCAATGCTCCACAACAGTTATACCTTTTTCCAACTACTAAGTTGTTAATATATTTTAAGTTTATAACCCATCGAAAAAAATTAAAAGTTCCGAAAAAAAACCCTCTTAACCTTTCATGAAATATTTCAAAGTCGCAATAATAGGTTTTCATAATTATTTTTACCAGTTAATGTCAAGTTTATCACCTGTGGGTAAGTTTTTATTATTTTCTATATTTAATTCTATTCATTAGTGATTATACCTATGTAAAATTAAATATTATGTTCGAAAAAAATTAAATCTCCATATACCCCGTAACCTTCTACAAAATTTTCTAAGTTCCCTTTAAAATATTCTCTCTTTTATACCCTTATAATACAATCCTACAACATGTAATATCAGCTTAGTGGTTCTAGTTATGGTAAAAACTACTAAGTTGATAATACATTTTTAAGTTCGAATTCCACCGAAAATAAATTTTAAAATACACCTCGTCACCTTCTACGAAATTTTCTAAGTTCCTTCATAGTTCTTCTTTTTTCACTATAGATGGCACCAAAATAAAATCCCCTCGTCACCTTCTACAGAAGTCCAAATCTATTTCGACACTTTCCTAATAGATGGCGCTCCTCAGATCAACTCTCCATACAACCTACTCCGTGCATTTTCCCAAATGAGCAGTTCCAACATTTCCCGCTAGAGGGATCGAAGATCGCTGCCTTCTCCTGATTGGTCCAAATCTAACACCAGAGGGAGAGCTGCACTCTCATTGGTCCAAATCCGTCACCAGGGGGCGCTGACGTCACCCAGTAGGCTTTACACACTTAAGGCCATGCCCTGCTCTCCTTGCTCCCTGGCGTAGAACTGTCAATTTTATACTACTCACATGTTAGCGGTAGCGTTGAAAATACTGTTAGTAACAAGTTATTACTAGGCTTATCTTATTTTGTCCCGCACTTCGAAACTGAATCAATAGCAATTTTTCATGGAGTTGTTGCAAACAGTTTTTCAAAATTTTTTATACCACGTTCGAATTTTGCATTCAAAAATGGCTGAAGGCAAATCACACGCATAAAGTTTTCTGATGTTTATTTTTTTCTTTCTTTCCGGTTGCCTCTTTTGATGAGTTATATTCCAGAATGGCCCCCGGTTTCTGTATTCCTTCATCTCCATTACGTTTTCCTCTACTTATCAAATCTATTCCATATTTAGTTGATAGGAAGTACACATCCCTTTTGTCTTTGCGTTTCGTAACTTATGAATCCATTGGAATTTTCCTTTACAATGATATCACCTTTTTGGAGATTTGTTTTCATAACATCTACAGGTAATCCCCTTCAATCCTGACGTAATGTTCCTACTAAGTGAGTGTTTCTCTCCAATAAACTCCCAGCTAATTTTATTGACGTTTAGAAATTGTCTGTGACAATTGTTCTTCCCTCATTCAAGGAGGGATCTACAAGTTTGAGGACTACTTTTAATGGTATCGATGTTCTCATTTATGTGGAAGACTTAGTCATGTGGGCATGTGTGGGTCCAAGAGAAATGCCCGTAATAATTTGAAGCGAATTCTTAACAATGCTCTAATGAAATTGCACTCTTTATGTGTATAGAATGATATTACAGTGATAACCTATTTTATTTAATTTATAAATGCATTTCATTTCATTTACTGTATAATAGATGGCACCACCATCAAATGTCATTTTATGTTGCACTACACCGATAGGTAGCGTGACAGTATTGTCTCGCGAAATTCTCGATGCTTGCGAACACTTCGCTCGCTGATCTGTAACCGGTAGGTGATGAAGGAGATTGAATAAAGTTTATTGTTAAGTTTAACCCCTTCAGGGGCACTATATGAACAAAAAATTTGGGGAGGACAAAACTTTATATTTGAAGAAATATTACTATTAGGAACATATTCTGTCAAAATTTAAAAAATTTTAGCTTTAGTTTAGGCAGGAGGGATGGTCCATTTTTGAACCACCGCGCACCTAGAGCACTCTATATTAGAACGTCTACTTTGACTGGCTAGACCAGTCAGAACAGGCGTTCTGACAAATCAGTTCCAATAAGACTAATCAGTTTGAAATATTTATACATACACTGGTGTAAGAAATTAAGAGAATTTGCAGACTTGGTCGATTATCTCTAGAACTACTGTACCGATTTTAATTAAATTTGATATGTATATACATTGATACAATACAAAATAAATAACCATTCAATAATTGTAATACACACGAATGATCGTGTGTAACACTCATTGGAGTTGTAAGGTATGAAACAGGGGTTGCAGAATAAACAAAAAAAAGGGCTAATAGGGGTATGGTCCCCTCTTACAAATATACAGGGCTCGCAGCGTGATTTCATACTTGAAATAAGGCAGTTTATCATTTCCTGTGGCAATTGGTCCCACTCGTTCAGCAACGCTGCTTTCATTCCCTGCATGGTTCTCGGAGGGGGGTTGGGAGTTGCAATTGCCCTCCCCAGAGTATCCCAGACATGCTCTATAGGATTAAGATCTGGAGATCTGGATGGCCAATCCATTCGGCGAATATCCTCACTCTCTACAAATTCGTCGACCAGAAAAGCTCTATGTGGCCTCGCGTTATCGTCCATTAAAATGAACTCAGGGCCAACTGCACCCCTGAAAAGGCGAACATAGGGCTCCAAGACCTCATCCCTATACCTCACAACAGTCACGGTGCCTCTTTCAAAGACATGGAGAGGTGTGCGGCCATCCAACATGATGCCTGCCCAGACCATTAAACCTCCTCCGCCATAATGGTCGATTTCGCGGACATTTGAGGGTAGGTAGCGGGTCCCTGGTTCTCTCCATATGAATGTACGGCGAGAATCGGTGTTTATGCTGAACCGGGACTCATCAGTGAAGAGAACGGTCGCCCATTGATCCATACTCCAATCTCTATGATCTCTGCACCATGATAAACGAATTCTCCTGTTCGTAGAAGAGAGCGGGACGCAAACAGCAGGTCTTCTTGCAAACAACCCTCTCTCATGAAGTCTTTTGGAAACAGTCACCCTTGATACACGGGTTCCTGTGGCTGCATACAAGTCACGAGAGAGCTGAGAAGCTGTAGCACTCCTGTTACGCCTCGCTATAATTGACAAATGGCGATCTTCTGTGGCCGTCGTGGCTCTTGGACGATCTTGCCCAGGCTTTCTCTCGATGGATCCGGTATCCTGGAACTATTTCCATAAGTTACACATGACGCTGGGCGTTAAATTGAACTCTCTACGAATTTGGCCTTCTTCTAGCCTCCCCACAATTCGCCACCTTATTCCATCATCTAAACGTTGGTGGTTACTCATTTTTACTGTTACAATTTGAAATTAATCGCTTGCTGCAAAATAACCCATCTATTAACCCATTTTTTTTTGTTGTTTATTCTGCAACCGCTGTTTCATACCTTCCGACTCCAAGGAGTGTTACGCACGATAATGCGTGTGTATTACAATTATTGAATGGTTATTTGTTTTGTATTGTATCAATGTATGTACATATCAAATTTTATTAAAATCGGTACAGTAGTTCTAGAGATAATCAACCAAGTCTTCAAATTCTCTTTATTTCTTACACCAGTGTATACAGGGTGGCTAATAAATACTGTGACAAATATCGAATCATTTAATTACACACAGATGAAATAGAAAATAGAAAATACAACAATATTATGAACATGATACATGAAAGTTTACCATGAAATAATTTTACTCGAATCGACCGCCATCTTTATCGATTACTAAAGATAATCTCTTACGCCACTGTCCTATTGCGGCACGAATCATTTTATGAGGTAATTTGTCCCATTCACTCCGTATGGAAGCTTTGAGGGAGTCCAAACTTCTATGCTGCTTAGCATTTACTTTAGACTCTAAAATCCCCCAAATGCAATAGTCTAAAGAATTTAGATCTGGTGAAGTAGGTGGCCAATCTTCTTGCTTGATAAACTTCGGGCAATTGGCATGGAGCCATTCCTGTGTTGTTTTGGATCGGTGGGACGGTGCAGAATCTTGCTGAAATATCCAATTCTTTTTGGGATACAATCTGTTAGCATGTGGTAATAAACGTGTAGCCAATACTTCCCGTTTGTAATATTCAGCATTGATTTTTACCCCTTTATCGATGAATTTCAGAGGCAGTTTTCCATTGTGTGACATTGCAGCCCAAACCATAACAGAATTTTTGTTCTGAAAGCGTTTAACAGTTCGAAGATTTTCAGGTATATCCTCGAAGGTTGCTGAATATACAACATCATTTTTAGCATTATAACTTTGTTCTGTACAAAACAGCTTCTCATCAGAGAAAATTATTTTTTCAACACTTTTGCTACCGTGCCGGTTCAGCAATTTCTTACATCTTTGTAACCTTTTTACTATTTGTGCAGTAGTCAAACCTTGAACTTTTCTTTTGCGATAAGGGCGAAAACCCAGGTCTTCATTTATGATAAGTTGCATAGTTCTGCGACTGATGTTCTCTTCTGCAGCCATTTTATTTGCAGAACGTTGTGGATTTCTTCGTATCTTTTCACGAATTATTTTGATATGTTCTTTTGTACGAACAGTGCGTGGACAACCGGACCTTGGTCGATCTTTTCAGCTATTGGTATCCAATAATCGATTTATAGTCCTATATATAAACGTCCTATTAAAACCGAGGCATTTTAATTGCTTAAATATTTTACCTGCAGAACATCCGCGATCAAAAAGCTGTTTAACCATTAACCTTTTGGCTTCCATCTTTAAAAATATTCTATACTTTAAACAAAAATCGTCTGCGTTTACAAAAAGTTGCCAATCACACAAATAGATAGATAAATTGTTTTTCCAAACGATTAAAATTAACTCTTATTTTTTGGAGTGTTACAGTATTTATTAGCCACCCTGTATATGCATTCATTTATTTATACACAGTATTTATCAAAATAATTATCTGTCCAAAAAAATAAATAAATAATCAAAAAGTATATAAATGAATGTATATAATGAAAGTAAGAGGTATGTGAAGGAAAGTATATAATAAAAGTAAAAAGTATATAAATGAAAGTATATAATGAAATTAAAAAGTATATAACAACATACATGAATTTTTTATACATTGAAAGTAAAAAGTATACAGTGAAAGTATGTAATGAAAGTAAAAAGTATATAAATGAAAGTATATAATGAATGTAAAAAGTATAAAACACCACACATGAAATTTTTATAGGTAAAATATGTATATATATATGTTTCAAATTATCAGTAACATTCAATGATTAACATAACAAAAATAACTTAATAGGAAAATTAGTTCAGTAATGTTTTTTATGAATATTTGCTGGGAGAAACTAATTTACCAGTGCTGCCACCTAGTGACAGCAAACCCTCCATGCACGGTGGTCCATATTTGAACCACCACCATTGAAATTACTAAAAAAAGATAAGAAATTATGCAGATTAAACTTTTCTATTTAAAATAAATAAGTAACAATCGTAAAATGAAATTCCAGAACTTCCATGCATCTGTATACTAACAAATTAGAAAAACTGGAAAAAACTTCACATTACAAATTTCTGGCCTGAAACAAAAAATTATCCTCTCTGAAAATTTAGACCCGTAGAGTGCTGCCATCTATTGTTTCTGAAGCACACTAATGTGTCAAATGTTTACAGGAATTTACAGATAAATTTGCCGAATGATTTAGATGCTAGAAAATAAAGAAAATAGGTGGTTCAAAAATGAATCACCGCCCCTGAAGGGGTTAATATCTGCTTCCATCCGTCTCAATCAGGCATCCAACCTAATAACAATGGTGACCTGTGAATACGCACAAGTAAAATAACGGACGCCTGGACTTATTTTTGCCTGTATCGAAGGACTTATTTTTCGCTGACCACGTGCTCACCAGTCTTAAAATATGACGCAAGAAATCGGAGCAGTAAAAATACCGGCCTACAATTTCGCCGATCCTTTACTGTGGTTCCTGATGTGCGAAGCTACGTTCGAATTAGGCACTCCGAAAGCTATATGGGAAAGCAAGACCAAATTCAATTTTATAGCATCTAACTTACCACCGGAAGCAGCTACCGTGGTACGGGACATTATCGCCAACCCTGACAAGACCGACCCTTAGGCCATCTGCACACGGAGCGACTCAAAGGAAACTGAACTGGTTAGCGACTGAAATTGCTTATCGGTTGCAAACTCGTTAGTGATGCGGCTCCGCACACGGGCCGACTCAAAAGTGATTCAAATCAATAGTTTGCGACCTGTCATGGAAGGAATAACATCATTATTCCGGGCATTATTTTTTGTTAAATTATTATCAGAAATTAATTTATTTTAAAAAATCGTCACAATAGATTGTCTTTGATCAATCGTTTAAAAATGGACTGTATATATGGGCGCACATATTCCATACAGCAAAAAATGTTAGAATTTCATTTCATCGCTAGGCAGAAGTCACGTGACTCGTGTACGTCATTTGGCAGCTTGCCAAAAGAGCGGCTATAACATAGATTGTGTAATAACACGCACAACGCAAGAGAAACTGGCGACTGAAGTTGCTAGCGACTCGACACGTTGAGTTGCCTGCGACCGATTACAAACGCGTTGCTGACGGGTTTGTAACCAGTTGCTCCGTGTGTGTGGCTCCATTCAATTACATAGGTTATGACTCATCACGGACTGGTTTGTGATTGGACTCGGTTATCAGTTTCTTTTGAGTTGCTCCGTGTGCGGACGGCCTTACGGTGTGTTGAAAAGGGAGCTGATAAAAAGAAGCGGTGAGTCATCACATCAAGAAATCCGGAAACTTCTCGTCGGCGAACAGCTGGGAGATCGCAGACCTACCGATCTACTCCGCGTCATGCGGCGACGCGCCGAATCTTACAACGTGCCGGAGGAATTAATGATGGAACTGTTTCTACAATATTTACCGACGCCCGTACAGTCAATCCTCGTAGCAGTAACGCCAGTACCAGGAAACATCTAGAATATCACTTCATACCGTACCAAGAAGTGTTCATAGTATTCTATTTTAAATGTGACTGAGTTCTGTATATGATTGCATACCCTTTCTAGCGATATTATTTATAAACTTGTTTCCTCTCGGGTTCTTTTGAAAAGATTTAGTTAAGTATGTTCCAAGAGTACCAGCTGTACTTGTGAGACCAAATTTTCGGTTTGCATTTGTTGCCTTCGTAAGGACTCTCTACCTCTTACGGTCCACTTGATTCTATGGGCTTTCCTCGGCGTTGTTCTCGAACAATGGCTGCATTATTACCCGAAAATGTTTTTGATGGTCTGAGGTGACGTAGCTCGGATCTCGAGAGCTCGACTTCTGTGATGTTTGTTGTTAGTGTCAGGCCCGTGGATTCTATTTGTTTCAAGGCTACCAGGAGGCAGGTTGTAAACCTCAAAAGTATCTTTCAAGTGTCTGCCTTATCAACTTTCGATGGTAGGTTACGCGCCTACCATGGTCGTAACGGGTAACGTAGAATCAGGGTTCGATTCCGGAGAGGGAGCCTGAGAAACGGCTACCACATCCAAGGAAGGCAGCAGGCGCGCAAATTACCCACTCCCAGAACGGGGAGGTAGTGACGAAAAATAACAATACGGGACTCTTTTGAGACCCCGTAATTGGAATGAGTACACTCTAAATCCTTTAACGAGGATCCATTGGAGGGCAAGTCTGGTGCCAGCCGCCGCGGTAATTCCAGCTCCAATAGCGTATATTAAAGTTGTTGCGGTTAAAAAGCTCGTAGTTGGATCTCAGTTCCAGACGGTCGGTCCGCCAAACGGTGGTCACTGCCCGTTCTGAACAGCCAGCCGGTTTCTCTTGATGATCTTCACCGGTTGTCTCGGGTGACCGGCAAGTTTACTTTGAAAAAATTAGAGTGCTCAAAGCAGGCGCGACGCCTGAATAATGGTGCATGGAATAATGGAATAGGCCTAGAAAAGGCAGCGGACATCACTGACAGATTGATGGAAGTGACACCTATGCCGGTAAGTGCTTGTTCTATTTCCTCAGTTCATTCCATTGAAGGTCGATTGCTTAAGGAAATAAAAAAAATAAATACGCGGATAGATGAAATTTCGTTGCGTAGAGGTCGCAGCCCTCATCGCAACCGTGCGCCGCGTGCTCGTAGCAAATCCCGATCCAAAACTTTCTCTAACTGTTAGTATCACCATAAGTTTGGCCAAAATGCCAAGAAATTCGTTCCCCGGGGAACGCATTGCGTCCCCCGTGAAATGCGTTCCCCCGGGTGTAGAGGCGACTACCACCTTGCCATTAAACTCTCGTCGCCTGTTCGTGCGCGATCGGTGTACCAATGTAAATTTTTTGATTGACACAGGAAGTGATGTTTCCATCATTCCTGCTTCAAAGTTACAAAAAAGAAACGCTTTACAAATGACGCTTTCGGCAGCTAACACCTCGCCAATCCAGGTCTATACAACCCAAACCCTTTCTTTAGATATTGGTCTTGGGAAATTTTTCAAATGGACATTTTTAGTGGGGAATGTATCCAACCCAATTATTGGTGCTGATTTTTTATATAATTTTAATCTAATGCCTAACTTAACCTCCAAAATTTTAATTGACTGCCAAACTAATATTACCTCTCCGTGCGTACTAAAGAACAGTACGATTCATTCGATTAAAACTGTATCAGGCGATAGTGTTTATCATAAATTATTATTGGATTTCCCCGAAATCACTACACCTCCTCGTCCAGACCAAGAAGTAAAACATTCGGTTGTTCATTATATACAAACAACTGGTCCTCCTGTAACAGCAAAAGCACGCCGTCTCGCACCTGACCGTCTGCTCATTGCTAAGGACGAAATTCAAAACATGATCGAACTAGGTCACATGCGTCCTTCTAAAAGCAATTTCGCATCACCTTTGCACATGGTGCCGAAGAAAGACAGCGCTGAATGGAGACCAGTTGGGGATTACCAAGCACTTAATGCTCAAACAATTAAAGACAACTATTCAGCCCCAAACATTTTAGATTTTACATCTAACTTACATGGTGCAAAAATATTTTCACATATAGATCTGATTAAGGCATATCACCAAATTCCAATAAACTCAGAAGATATCCATAAAAGTGCCATAATAACACCTTTTGGATTATTTGAGGGTACTCGAATGCAATTTGGCCTCTGCAATGCTGCAGCAACGTTTCAAAGGTTCATTGATGAGGTAACTCGTGGACTTCATTTTGTTTATTCCTTTGTTGAAGACATTTTAGTCGCTTCAAGATCTCCAGAGGAGCATATCGAGCATCTCCGCATTTTATTTGAGCGATTACAAAAATATGGGCTTAGTTTAAAACCATCTAAATGTATTTTTGGCGTTTCATCAATTCAATTTTTAGGCTATAAAGTTTCTGAATTTGGCATTGAACCCTTAGCAGATAGGGTGGGTTGCATTTTAAAATTTCCGAAACCAAACACAACACAATTGAGACGATTTTTAGGGCTTCTAAATTTCTATCGACGGTTTATACAAAAAGCAGCACACATTTTAGCACCTTTAAACAAACTGTTAGAGGGAATTAAAAATAAAAAGAAATCTAAAAGACCCACTCGCAACAATCCCCAGGATACACTTCAATGGAATGAGGAGGCTGAACAAGCATTTAATGATGCAAAAAGTGCTTTAGCAGAAGCAACCCTACTTCACCATCCTATTCCAGGTGCAAAGTTAAGTGTATCAGTTGATGCCAGTGATTTTGCAGTTGGCGGTTCTCTTATACAAGTGCATGAAAACAGATGGGAACCAATTGCATTTATGTCTGTAAAGCTTTCAAAAAGTCAGCAGAAATTCTCTACTTATGACCGAGAACTGTTGGCAATATACACAGCTGTAAAGCGATTTCAACATATGCTAGAAGGCCACAGCTTCACAATATATACTGACCAAAAGCCTCTCGTCTGTGCATTTAAACAGAAACCTGATAAATGCAGCCCTCGTCAGTGGCGGCATCTTGACTATATATCTCAATTCAGCACTGACATTCGCCACACCAGTGGAATTAACAATACTGTAGCTGATACTCTATCTAGAGTAGAAATCAGTCCTATCTTCAATTCATTTTTTCTAGATTTCAATGCTTTCGCAGATGCCCAGAGTTGATCCTGAATTGAAAAAGTTGCAGACACAAAATTGTACTTCTTTACAATTTAAATACATTCCCAGTCCAGTGACAAATACCAAACTTCTATGTGATGTCTCTACAGATGTACCTAGACTATTTGTACCAGAAAATTTTTGCAGAACTCTTTTCGAACACTTTCATAACCTTGCACATCCAGGTGTAGCAGCAACCACACAACTAATTTCATCCAGGTATGTTTGGCCTCAGATGAAGAAACATCTTAAGGAATGGGTGAAAAGCTGCATTGCATGCCAGCGATCAAAAGTGATCAGGCACACGAAGACACCTCTAGGCACCTTCGCATCACTTGATGCCAGATTTTCTCACATCCACATCGATTTGATAGGTCCCTTACCTCCATCAGAAAGGCAGACCTGCTGTCTGACAATCATCGATAGATTTACCAGATGGCCTGAGGTAGTGCCTATTGCTGATATTACTGCAGAAACTGTATGTCGTGCTCTGTTCAGTGGTTGGATCTGTCGTTTTGGATGTCCTTCCACCATAACAACAGACCAAGGTCGACAATTTGAATCCCTTCTGTTTCGAGAGTTGACAAATATTCTTGGCACGACCAGAATCAGAATAACTGCCTTCCACCGCCAGTCCAATGGTTTAGTGGAACGTTTCCACCGTGTCCTAAAGAGTGCTCTAAAGGCTCATGAAAATCCTAGATGGACTGAATGTTTACCTGCCATCTTACTTGGACTTAGAGCTGCTGTGAAAACAGATATAAATGCATCCAGCGCTGACTTAGTGTATGGCGTTTCACTCAAACTTCCAGCAGATTTGTGTACAGAATCTTCACTGACTAAAATTTCACAAAACAATTTCATCCAACAATTGCGGGAAAGGATGAATCACACCAAACCCATCCCTACATCCCATCATGTGAAATCCAAGGTTTTTGTGTACCCAGAATTAAACACTTGTTCTCATGTATTTCTTAGAGTGGATAAAGTCAGTCTACCCTTGTCACAACCCTACACTGGTGGTCATGCAGTACTTTCACGAGAGACCAAAAGCATCACCATAGACTTAAATGGGAAGAAAAGTTGTGTCTCACTTGATAGAGTCAAGCCAGCTTTTCTATTTAATGACTTACCTGAGACTGATTACCCTAAAACTCAACCAAAAGAAAAGAAATCACCAGAAAATCCTGAGACTTTAAAAACTCAAGTAACTAAATCTGGTAGATGTGTAAAATTTAGTAAGAGGTTAATAACAGAAATTGGTTAAAACATTTTGTATATATTCTTAAAATTGCATCATATATATTACATTTGAATTTTGACAGGTATATACACTGCTAAAAAAAATTAGGGGAGCAAGCAGAGAATTTAAGAAAACCGTGCGAGACAGCCACGTATTGGCATAAAATGGTATGTACACGCGTATCAATGCGCAATACAGAAAAAAAGACGTAAAAAATTTGTAATTAAGCTTTAATTCTTTGAAAATATGGAAAAAACATGAAAAGATGATTTAGGGCAACAATTTGGTTACATGTAAACGATAAAAAAAAGTATTGTTTAGGAATGATGCAATATTTTTAATATGGCGTGTGGTCTCCTCGAACAGCTAAGTCTGCTGCACACCTGTTTTCCATGGATGCGATGATGTTATCGATAAGACTTTGGGGAATACTGTTCCACTCCTCAAGAAGTGCAATCTCCATGTCTCGGAGAGTAAAAGGAGGCCTTGGTCTCGCAGCAATGCGTCGTCCGAGCATGTCCCAAACATGCTCGATTGGATTCAGGTCAGGAGAGCACGTTGGCCATTCCATACAATGTATTGTTTCAGCTTCAAGCATGTTCTCCACAAGAGGAGCTGTATACGGTCTGGCATTATCATGCTGGAAAGCAAAGGAATCTCCAATGGCTGCAGCGTAAGGTATGACATGAGGTTTCAGTATCTTGTCTGCATACCTTCGGGCCGTCAAAGTACCATTCCGAATGATATGCAGGTCCGTACGTCCACCTATGCTGATTCCACCCCATACCATTAAACCAGCTCGTCTGTATTGGGACCTTTCACGAACGAATGTGGGGTTATTTAGAGTGCCCCTTTCCCCCCATACCAAAACACGTCGGGTGTCACACTCCAGACAGAATCGTGACTCGTCTGAAAGAGCACTTGGCTCCAATAATGTTGCTCCCAATCTCGATGTTCAGCAGTCCATCTTCTTCGGGCCGCACGGTGGCGTGAGGTCAACGGAATGCAGACCATTGGCCTACGTGCATAGAGACCTCCCTCATGAAGCCTATTACGTACTGTTTGGCTTGACACCCTTCGTCCTGTTGCCAAAAGCAACTGTCTATGCAGCTAAGTAACATTGTCTGTTCTGTTTCGACGAGCTGTTAACAGTATATACCGGTCATCAGTTGCTGTAGTTGTGCGTGGCCGACCTTACCGTGGTCGACGTCTAACATTCCCTGTTTCTTGGAATCGATTCCACAGCCTTGCAACGACACTTCTGGCGACTCCACAGCGTCCGCGACACTACGTTGTGTTTGCCCGGATTCAAGTCTGCTTATAATACACCATGCCATGGATTCCGGTAAATCGCGTTGTTGAGACATTTTCAAGTCACCTTATCTCAAAAAGAATAACTCAGCAATCGAATTTCACAGTTAAGGCAGTGAAACAGACGTTTCTGCAACATCCCGATTTTTGTCCTTATGTTCTTTTTCTGGTTTTTGACGTCATGAACTTTGATTTGCATATGAAGTTTTCTTCTGTTTCCTGCTAGGCTTTAAATTATGGATGATTTATTTTATGTTATTTATCGGTGTAAGTATTTGCGTAATTTCGTTAAAACCATGTGCTCCCCTAATTGTTTTGAGCAGTGTACATATTTATATTTTGTAAAGCAAATTATTTCACTTTAACCTTTGCAGCATTTTGTATTCAGGGATGTATATTCATTATGGAATTAATAAGTGAAATGTGTATTACATTCAGATATTACCTAGACTGTTTTCTTTATATATTAATTTAATGTCAGATTTATATGCCATACATATTTTTTTTTTTTCATTTTATTTGTCTAGTAAATTTGCATCAGGTATCTCTCAAAGAACAATGTGTATGTGAAAAATATACAATGATTAAAAATATATATATATTTAATATTTACTTTTAACATTCTGTCGTTACTTCACGAAGTTCGTCACTGGAGGGATACTCTTGTAGTGATAACCTATTTTATTTAATTTATAAATGCATTTCATTTAATAGATGGCACCACCATCCAATGTCATTTTATGTTGCACGTTACCGATAGGTGGCGTGGCAGTATCGCCTCGAGAAATTCTCGATGCTTGCGAAAACTTCGCTCGCTGATCTGTAACCGGTAGGTGATGAAGGAGATTGAATAAAGTTTATTCTAAGTTTAATATCTGCTTCCATCCGTCTCAATCAGGCATCCAACCTTATAACAATATGAAGGTTAATGTAGATAAGTCTGCTTGACTGATATTTTCGCTCTGTCAAAGTCCTATTGAATTTTATTAGATTTAAAATACAACTCTCGCAATGGGGAAAGGCAGCATTAAATACTTGGGTTTTAACTACTTTTAACTGCCGTTCCTCTTAGAAGTCCCATATTGAAGGCCCGAAAGCCGTAGGCGTTTTACCTTACTTAAAAGGCTGGCAAGTGCTAGATGGGGGCTGTACCAGATCTACAATTCTGACAACTACAAAACCTTTATTAGGCCTGTTTTGTTGTACAGTTGAAGCTCCCTTATTACTGCATCAAAATCATCAATTGCCAAAATAGAACGTCTACAAAAGCGAGCTCTTAGAGCCTGTTCACATTGCAGTCCGTTAGTGTAAGTGTAAAAGTATTGAAATATATTTAACCAATGACAAACCTCAAACGATTAGCAATGAAATTGTTAAGGCCTATGATTGGTTTATTTTTGTCTCAGCGCCATTTTTCCTTTTACGCTTACGGACTGCAATGTGAACAGGCCTTTAGACTTGTCACAGGCGCAGTGAAATCTACACCGATTGATGCCTTCTTGTTTTGCCCATGGAAGTAGAGATTATGTTTTCAGCTATAAGATTGTATGAAAAGCTGATTAGACTTGCCCTTTGGAGACCACTGGCGAGGCTATATTGATAAACCTCGTAGACTCAAAACTCAGGCAGGTTTAATCTCGCTGGTCATAAAAGAGGTTAAAATGCAATCTAAATTGTTCTCCTGGCCTCCTTTTGTCACCTACCAACCCAATCTCTCAGGGAAATACATACCATTTAGACCTATCGCTGCCGGTGTTAAAATCTGAATGTTGTACAGAAATTCTTTTTGCTTCTGCCATGGATACTATCTTTCACCACTATCATCTGATCCTCGATTACATTTATACCGACGGGGCCTTGGGAAGGGTCGGAGCCCGAATTTTTTGCGACTTTCTTTCCCACAACTTACTGCTGGGAGTAAATAACTGGCTGCCACTTCCTACTCGTCGTCCTGTAGATAAAGTGTTCTTACTACAATAAACAAGAATCTTATTTTAGTTCACGAATTCGTACTTTCTTTCACGCCGACAATTTCATAGCACATGAGTTGTCCAAGCACACGGGTGTTTCATAACCCATAGGATACTCCTACCTCGGCTGGTTAAACACATATGCGCGTGGAATTATAGGGAGAGAAAGTTTTATATTTTAAAATCCTAGATACACTAACGTAATTTAGTTACAGATATTCGAAGACATTACATGCATTTAGTACTAATATGTCTTATACCAATTTAAAAAAGAAAATGGACAAAAACGATTGAGTCCTAGTACAAAACTATCAGTAATGGAAGCCAGTTATGATAAAACTTCTTTATTTGGAGAGCTGGAATTTTAACACAAATTTGTCAGACCAAAAGGCACTGTCTGTCAACGGCTTTTCTTTAACTTAAAAAGGATCTAGACCCTTTGACCTGTTGCACGGAGTCCGTTCAAATAACTATTCCGGAGCATCCAACTTGTGTCTCTGATGTGGAATTCTTCACTTCTCAACCTGTGTAGTGGGGGAAAAAACAGTTAAGCCATGAAATGCATTCACTATATTAAAAAAAACTACATCTTTCAGCCGAACCCTATCATTTATAGCTACACATTATTAGAAGTAAGGTATCTGTACAGATATCTCCTCTACCGTCTGTAACTTAACGTTCCTCCAAATTCAGGCCACTTTACAGTCAGTGAGGCAAAATAATGACTGAACGTAGTCAAGATATGATCGTCCACCAAGGACAGTTCAGATGCGTGACTTCGGAAAATATAGTACATGGCAGTTCTCGCTCTAAGTGCCATGAAACACTACCGAACTCACAGGGTAGAAAACATAGAAAGGGTCCGAATATATGGCCTAATATTTTTCCTCCTTTTCATACATCTTGTCTCATTCTCATGTGCTTGTACGTTTATATAACTCCATTGTCTCTACTGTATCGTTCTCATCTTTCACAGTGGGAGCCATTTTGCCTTGTACCAGACGAAAAAAAAAGAAAAAAACGAGCTCACTTTTAATGAATGTCAATTTAGATTTCTAAAGTTATTAAATGAACTGTAAATAAGGTTTTTCATACTACCTGATTTGTTTCCCTAACTTCCGTGCACAGATAGTTTGAGATAAGCTCTGTTAGCGTTGGGCAGCCAGTATTGTAGCTTTCTATTTCTCTTGGTTCGTCTTTCCTCGGATACATATGTTACGATGTAACCAATTGCCGTCAGTCATCCTGGAAGAAAACTGAATGAGAGCTTAAAAATTATTTTGGCGGACGCGCTGAATCAGATTTTCTGTATTCTTATTCTGTTCTTTCTGGGTAAAAAAAATATATACTCCCATAGAAAGCAAACATCCCTCATGCACTGGACGTGGGACTAGAAGTTGACCCACCATGCTTATTACTGATCAAGTCGGGTGATTTCTAAAAGACAGCCTCTCTCTCTCTCTGCAAGTAGGTGTTAGTGCATTAGTATCACGACGAACCAGGTGTGAGCATTCTCAGTTGCACACTGTTAAAAAGGAATAAATGAGCACTCTCAAGCCAAAGCTTTATTTGTCCCTCCAACAAGTAAAGAAACAATCTATCCCTTTCCGTATTCTTGAAATAGCTGTTTCAGAAGAAGCATGGGAGAGAGTTACTTTTGAGTGTCAGATCAGGAACTCAGAAAGAAAGGACTGGCTCTAAGTGTCTGGTCAAACAGAAAGTTGAACTTTCCACTGATGCCATAACCAAAGCAAACTGCTGATTTGATTACATGAATTTAAGTATAAATTTTGTAAATATAGTTAGTGTTAATCAAGAAGCTTCAGGCTACAACCTACCAATAAGCCACAAAATTTGCTACCACAAGTGTGTATCATCACATTTCATTTACAGACATACAATATTACTAAAATATTTACATAAATATTAAAATATCCACAGGCAAACATCAACTTATATACAGTAGACATGTTGGACTGATGCTCATCTATAAACTGTATGTTACATTTTAAAGGGGGTGCTTTTACTACAAAATAACCTTTTTAAAAATGTTAAATGCTAATGAGAAAAAATAAACTATTCTTCTAAATTTCTTCTCCTCCAGTCACGAATAGATCAAAAAAAAAAACCTCTTCAATGATAATTTAAATATAAAAAAAATCAAGCATAACAATTTCAAATTTACTAAAACATGTATATGACTTACACTCTACAGTCACAATATATGGTTGACATTTTACCAAAATAAACAGAAGATAGATAAAATTCGCATTTACTATCAGGATATTCTCAGTATTTATCATACAACTAAAAATCACTTTCACTTCAGTTTTTTTTACATAGGATTACACTCCTCCATAACAGTCCTTTGGAAAGCAAAATTTCAGACCTAAAACCGTCCGTCTATCCATCCTTGTGAGTTATAAGTTTGGAAGCGTGCAAAACCCAGTTTGTATCACTTCAACAAGTAGTAAACAGTTAAACAGAAAAGTACCGAAATGAGTTAAAATTTTGACATACACATATATATATATATATAAACACACACACATATGTACATGTACATATATATAGATACATATACACATACGAAAGAGGTAAGCAACAATAAGTAATTCTTCATTAATAACCCACAATAGTTTCGTTAGAAGAGACTTGAAATTTTTTTCCCAAAAAAATAAATCTTAATCATTCAAATACTAAACAAATTCTGGTTATTTTAATGTAATTGTACCAATATCCAAGGTGTTGCAAATCCTATTATGGCGAATAGAAATTTGCTTTTACTGTATCAAGTGTAATAATCTAACCCCATGAGATATTCCCTAAATTGTAACTCTGTGGTACATGTCACCTATGTAGAAAGAAGGTCAAAAATATTATTAGGGTTGATTCCATCATTCAAGGCTTGAAAATTAGATTTTTCATCCAAAAAATAAGTTCATTTCCTTACAGACAAACTCATGTCAGTTTAAAAGCATTTAATTTTTTATCTTTTGAATACTCAGATGAACGTATTAAAGTTGTTAGCAAACAAAATTTACATGGACCATGTGCACATGTATGAGTGTGCGTGCAACAGTGCCCATTCTCAAAATTCTAAACATGTTATACAGAAATATGCAGGTTTATAGCTTCACCTACAAATTTGCATGCTTCAAATGCCCAAAGAGATTGGTTAACTCAATTCAATGGAAATCTAGCCTAAAGAGATTAAAGTTATATTTAAAATTGTCTTAGCGAAGAATTCTGGTGATACTAAACTTGTAACTGAATTTAAAGGAGAGTCAGAGCCTTTACAGACACACAGAAAGATTAAACTAGCTTAATTAAGGCATAGAACAGATATCGCTGCTAGAAAAAAAAAATTATTTATATTATATTGCAAAACAAAGCTGAGAAAGGTTAACACTAATCACAGAGTTCAACTTAACAGACTGTAAGATCATACAGATGAGATAGTTCTCCTTGGACTAAGAAAGTGTTCCTTGGACTTCCAAAAGATCTTTACCTTTAAGCAAATGCAATTGAATACTTTTATAAAGCTATGTAATATTATGGAATGGCCCATTCTAATGCTATGTTCTGTGTATTCAGGTTCTGAAATTTAACACTTGTTACTGAATGAAACATTCAGTAGCAGTCAAAGCACACATTCAATAGAAGTCAAAGTGAGTTAGAACTTACTTCCCTTCATACTCTACACCCAGGCTCTGGAGACAAAAATTTAAAAAAAAACAGAGCCTCTCAAAATTCCCCTCCCCTCTCTTTAAAAGAAGAGGTTGCTGAACCATTAATTTCTTGAGAGGAGAAAATACTCACAAAAGAGTGGAACAACTCTACTTTTACATTCAACAATTAGTCGAGGGAGTGGTGTGTTTTAGAGACATCATTGGACATGATTACTTGCAGGTCCATCTATATAGAATTAAACTAGCCGATTCTCCATTCTGCCCACTCTGCAATACTATGCACATGACTGGGGAGCATCTTTTCAGTTGCCCCTCCCTACTTGACATTCGGTCTTGTTATGACTTTGGGGTTCTCCCCCTTTCTGGAGCCACCTTCCTGTTGTATTGGACTGCAAGACACCTTATGTCTGAGAAGACGATGGCAGGCATAATTTAAAAACAAAAACAAAAAAAATTCAACAATTGCCAAATATGCATCGACATACTTGCAAAATGCCAATTTTAATTTCCAATCATTTAAGAATACTGTTACTGTCAATGCCATCTCCAAAGCAAACACCGATTTTTATTGCCCAGGAACAGCCTTAAAGGATTAATAAAGTTAACACTAGAATAGAATCAGAATTTTTTGGAAGTCTGAAAATATAAATTATCAATCCTATAATTAGATATGATGTTATGGAAATCAGCCTGTGAAAGGATTATAATTAGGGATACGTAATTTTCTTACTTACGAAATAGATGCGAATAAATGTGAAATTTGCCAATATGAGCTAATAAATGAGAAAAATATTTTTTTTACTACTTTTCGGCAAAAACTCAGTAATAAACAGATTTTTAAGAGAAATTAGGCAACAATAGTAATAATTTATTAACATAATTGCTTATTTAAGACCATAATTGCTTATTTTAGAGAAGTTAATTATAGCTTTGAATGTTCTCAATCACCTTTTCTTTCCAGTTTTGGAACTTTCCTTGCCTAAGCTCAGATATCAAGGGAAAAAGATGAAAACACTTAAAAATCTATTTAAACAAATATTAAGTTATAATTGTTTATACTTTATAATTTTTATCATTGCCATTTTTTTGTGTCAAAAGTTTAAAAATGTAACTTGATAAATATTAGTTTTTTTTGTAATGCATATTATTAAAAGGATCACCGAGTGAAACTGAATGGTATTTATTAAGAAGAATTACATGCATGTCAATTCATTTTAAAACTGCAGTGATACAAAGTATGCACACATATCTATTTACAGACACATAATTTCCTCCAGATATATCTTTCACTCTCATATGTTTTCATGAGAAAATATTACTTCATAAAAAAAATTCCTGTTCCACACATTTTTGCTAAACCATTTTATAAACACACACACATATATATATATATCCCCGTTTACAAAAGTAGTCAGGACAGCTTACAAAAATTGCTCAAGACACATGAACAGAGATGGAGCTAGTAACAGATTAGTATCAAATATTCTTAACATAGGTCCATCCCTGAGTGCATTGTTTTGCAATTATTAATGAATTTTGAGCATGATATAACAAAAAATAGCAAACAGATAAATAAACAAAGAAAACAATTTCATTAAATAGATATTATTTTTAAACTTTAATAATTTGAATTGAATAATTTAAACAAAAAAACCACCATGCATCAAGTGCAGTGACTAAATTATTTAGCCATATATAGAAAAAAAATGTTAATTTTTCTCAATTATTAAACGGTAATTTTTAAAAGCTTTTGAAAATTCAAATGTTACACCTGGCAAGAGCATCAATGTAAATTTCTAATAATAAATTCCTTATAATCAGGTAAATTTTCTGTTCCTCATTTTTGGAACAATTTTCTTTGATATTCTGCAAAACTCATTAGACAGATTACAAAGTCAAAATACTATTAGCAACATTTTCATTTTAAAAATTTGTCATTCTTTCAATGTGTATTTTTCAAAAATTTTCATTAACATGTATTTTATAAATTTTTTATGAAAACTTCTCTTTTTTAAAACTACATATTATACATGTAAAATGTTTAGTTTCGATGAATAATTTTATGAAATAAAAAATATAAGAATTTAATAGATCATATAATCAAGATTTATAAAATAAGAAGTTTTGCTACAAGATTAATATATAATTCCACAGAAAATTTAATAATGAAACTTAAAACTATACAAGAATGGCAACTAACTAAAAAAAGAAAAAATTCCATCCCTAGACACCATTTCAGCACCATATCAGACAACCATGAGTCTCCAATTTGCACTTGCATCTAAACTTCATGGCTATTTTAACTTGCTTTATATTTGATTACTTTGTTAAAGCAGATATTTCACTAATATACTTTTGTAATAAATAAATATCACACTCAAATAGTTTTTTGTCCATTTGTAAAAGTTGTAATAAATAAAATCATTCATCCTATTTTGTATCTTATAAAGTGCCATGTTTTAGATCAGATGATTTAGATCAATTCAACACCCGATAGTCTTTGGATATATTCAGCGCATCTAGTTTAATGAGCATCGGTTTCAAAATCCCCATTTATTTGGCAACTCTTTTATATATGATGCTGGACCACTCCAGAGGCTCACAGACCACCTGTAGTCTGCAGACCACCGGTTGGGAACCACTGTTTTAGATTAATCGAAAGTACCTTACCCTTAGACCATTACGAATGCTCTCAGCACGTTCATCACAGTCTTTCCCCTAGCATAACGGACGCGTCTATCTGGATTTATCAATGTTTTGCACATTACAAACGCATTTAATATATTCTAAATTGATTTTTTCAATCAATAGATGACAGAACTTAATGGCATTTGAATACAATTTCCCCTGATAAGAAGTAGAATTTTAGGCAACTATTGAGAATACATGCAGAATAAAATGGCGGGAGTTTTGGGTATTCAAAAGCGAAAGGCTATTCAAACTGACATTTCAAGTGATTCCGAGAGTGATATTCAGATTTATTTGATTACAAAAGTGATAAAAATACAATAGTGGACTAAATGTTGAATAGACTATATGTTGTAAGGACTGAAGTGGGTTTATGCATATTACCTTGCTTTTAACTATATTATACTAAAAGAAAATTATGAACCAAAAAATCTGTACATTATATAAATATATGTAGTCTTAAAAATTTTATGTTTCACTTATTTTGTACTATTTATTTTGATTTAGATAACTTAACTCTATTGAACTCACATATTTAAATGTCCCTTCAAAACGTGTATCCTCTGAAATGTGATGTTCAACTTACAAGAATATAAAAAGAATTTAAAAAATTGTAATTTCAATACAAAAGAAAAAAATCTAAACCAAGAAAACAATAAGGAATCCATTTTCCTTCAGAGGTAATAATTTTTCATCAGTTCTTTAGAAAAATATTTGTAATGAAGAGAGATAATTCTACATTAATTGTGTATTCAATCTCATGTCTACTTTAACAAAACTTCTATGTTAGAATCTAGGAAGCATGTATTTGGTAAATTTTGATAGTTAGAAAACTAAGAAACAACTGTATACCACACAGCTCAAATTTCAAACTCTACTATACATCTTGTTACAAAAAGATATGGATTACAAACAGGGCTTTAAAAATCCAAAGCAAACATGCTTAGAACATAGCTTAAGCTATAACATGGGGAAAAAAATAAGTGAGCAGATTTTATGTGTTAATGCCTCATTAGGCAAGTATAAAAAAAATGAGCTCAAATAACAAAATTTAATCGGCATTCCCTTTCCATAGAATCTTCAAACTACTGAAGTTGAAAAAATTCCTTAACAAATAAAAATCAAATTGTACCTTAGGACAGGAAGAAGTCAGTTTCAACTATGTGATATACAAAATTTTAAAATACAGTACAATCTCCCAAATCCGGAAGTTATAATAAACAGCCAATTTCACTTTTCCATTTTACCGATAGATGTCGCTACCAAAATGATTGGTTAAAAAACCCCTTTTCTTTCAAGGAAGTGACAGCAGCGATTTTGAAGGCTTTAAGTGTCTGGGAAAGAAGCTGAAATAGCAGTATTAGTAGAATGTGCAAATAGCGGCAACATTAACATGGATAAATCGGACATACAATAAGTGTTAAACATCGATGAAAATGTGCCGATCGTCGGCTCTCTGAACGATTCTGAAATTATTGATAGTGTGGTAAATAACAAAGGTTATGATGGCAGCAATCGTGAAAGTGATTCAGAATGCCCCAAAAAGGATTGTCAATGGAAGACCTGATAAAATCATTAGATTAAACAATATTAGGCTTAGAACAGCAGAATTTTATCTCAGAACATGAAATTATGGCTGTATATAGGATTCGAGAAAAAATAATTTCTAATAAGCTGAAACTAAAGCAACAGACATTATTGACCGAAATATTTAAATTATAATGTAATTAAATGCTCTGTATTCAGGTTTATTTAAAAATTAAACCATTTTGCATGTTTTTTTAGTGCGTTTTATTTTTTTTCCTAAAATTTTATAGTGTTATTTAAAAACCTTTCAAATCCAGAAAATTCTCAAATCCGGAATTGCTGTGTCCTGAACGATTCTGGATATGGAAGGTTATACTATATAAACAATATAATAAATATAACAAATATACATTTGTGAACTACTACTCTTCTAAGAGAAATTTGGGCATAAAATTTTACGGTCCCATACCTTACTAAGTATGTCCTGATTTAAAATTTTTCTGGCTTTTAATACTCTTGCAGAAACCTGTGGACAAAGTCCTTAGGCTTAGAGAAAAAAAGGGAAAAATATAAAACTGCAAAGGAGAACAAAATAGAAAATTCATAAACAAGAAAAACTAATATTATCCTGTGATCACAGGCCTCCCAATAACATCTGTAAAGAGAATGTCCCGTTAAGGTAGAGCAGGACATGATGTGCTTGCCATCCATGTTATCAGAATTACAAAGAGGGCATATAGGGCTAGAAAAAATTCCTATTCTGCTTAAATGCACAGCCAATGGCCTTGAATACACAGCATTTAATTCACTTTAGGTTCAATTAATACACAAAGTTCTTCCATGCATTATTACTTCCTTCTATTACACTCAGGAAATGTATACCTTAAGATTTACAAGACATTGTTTACTCTTTGAAAATGCATTAAAATGACACTAAAAGGGTAACTCAAAAACAATAATTTCAATTTTAGTAATATACAAAGATTCAAAATCAAAGTGGTTTAATCATAACTATTAATTGCAGCTTTTAAGTCTGATTCAAATTATATTGACATTCTTTCTATACTTGCTTATACTCTTACCTAAAATTATTATAGCAAATAAATGTTTATAAATATACCAAACGAGTTTTGATCTTTCAGTCTCATTATGCTCGGATGCATTTCTGGAAAGAACATTCCTTCATGAAGGGCAACTATTTTTTTCCCAGATATACCTGAAATGGATTATATATTAATTATAAAAATCTCAGATGTAAATAAAACATTACAGGAAGGATGTTTGGCAAAAGATTTTTTTTCCTGTTTAAAGTGTTCTTCCAAACTAAATTTTATTTTATGATGACTGCTTTGATATGACTCTTATACAGATTTAATAACTTTCACTGTCATATGTAAAATGTTAAAAAAATTTGAAAATAATATTTTCCTCTGTCTTTTAATCATCTAATGTAATGGTTGATTTTTAAAAAATTTTCTTAAGTTTTTGGTACAAATCAAACATAGATCTTCATCTTGTTAGTTCTAAGACTAAACTGTGTCACTGATTTTCGTATCTTAGCTGATAATGACATCTCTGTACTTGATTATAAAACAAGATCATATTTAGAAAGTCTAGCTTTATAATCATTTTCCTTTTTGATACAAATCATATACAAGATCTTTAACCTTTTATATGCCAATGTTCCAAAAAGGGAACATCAACTTCAAAATTCTGTGAAAAATACAATTTTATTTATATTGCTCTACAAAAATTATTACTTGGAATGAAAGTATGGATTGATTTTTTGGCATCGAGGTTACATTAATAAAATAGTGTCTAGGAGAAAAAAAAATTGCAGTTTTGGATTTTTTCTAACTTTTCAAACAAAATTCAAAAATTCATATAAAATTCAAAATTCAATAAATGATTTTAAAATTAAGTGGGAGTAATAAAAAATGATCATTTTGTTGGTAGATTATAAGTTATAACAAAAAAGATGAAATTTTGTTATTAGATAAAAAATTGGCATGTTCCCGAAAGGGAAGATTGCCATATAAAGGTTAGTTTTTCAACATAATAAAGTTCTTTTGATTACAGTGCATAGAATTATTGATAAAATGTTTTTGAATACAAGAGGTTTTAGTACATGTTGACGAAAGATGTTTATGACTTGGATCTACTTTCAATTACCTTTTTAGTGTTACCTTTCAATCATAGTGTGGCGTGTAAAAGGAGGTCCATACCCTAAACATCAATCAAAAAGAAAAACTGGCAACAAACTGATATAAATTTTTCCTCACCACCATCAAAAACCAAACATGCACTATTTTGAAGGCATAAAAGCAAATAATTTCACATTTTATATCACTGAGAGTGTCAAGATATTTCTCTTTCACTCATATACATGGCCTCATATCTATTACATAAATAAATTTATTGTTTTATTAGAACATGTTAATTGGACACTGAGGGTTAACAAATAAGCATGTAGAAGAAGAATGTAAGAAAGTGTTAGAAATTGTTAGCAAATTAACCTCTTTGCACTTTAAAAAAAAAAAAAAAAAATCAATCTTGGTCAAGAACTTTTTTTACTTGGTGTTTGAATACTTCTCTACATGAAAATCCATCTAAAAGTATCATGTAACAGAAACATCTAAAATGAGACACACACATAAACAACCTTTAGCCAAATAAATCTAGATTTATTTAATATTTGTTCTACATTTTACTTAATATGAAAAAAAATTAAAAGTGTGTGTGTGTTAGTTACAGATTTCAGTAACATTGCCAGTATGAGAATTTTAACATATACATTTCATTAAGTAAGTCGGTGAAGTAGGAGAATTATATCTTGAAAAGCTACAGAAGTAAATACAGTTATTGACATCTTCAAATTTTTAGAATTAACATACTTCCAAAAGATAACTCCATTTCTACATATTTAATAATTATAGAATATTCCTTTTTGATAAGTAAAGTATTGCATTTCTCTTCCATTCAATATGCAAAAAATATTAATATCTTATCAGCATTTAATTTCCAAACACTTTTCAGGGATGACCACTCATGTTGTGTTCATGATCCATACATGAGAATAAAATTGTTCTTATATGGCTTTAGATGTCTTTAATTTTCCTTTTACAAAAGACTGATAAGAAACTATAATATTCTGACACAAACACTGACAAACAATCATTCAGATTTGGTTGGTAGCGCTATGGTAAATTTTTTGCTACACGAGAGTTAATTAGACTGGGACCTACAGTTTAAAGCCAATTCCAAACCGCCACAAACGGCCACAAACATCCATGCCAACAGTGGGACTCAAACCCACAGGATCTGAACCAAATGCCAGCATCCTAGCCATTCGGCCATCATCTGGCTGGCAATCATACAGAATACACAAAATTTTAACTAGAAATCTGTATATTATGTATAGTTGATTACGTAGTTTTTTTAAAACATGAGTTACACTTAAAGATTAAGTTTTAAATACATAAAAGACATAATAAAATAAGCAGAGAAGGCAATAAATGAATTAATATCTCAAAACAACAAGATAAGTATATATATAGTAATAATTTAAAGGCCACGAGAAAGAAATAAAAAGCATTAAAATGCTTCAAATCCCCAACAAATATGAAATGGTGTAGTGACATTTAGCTACAAAACATTCTCAAATGAAATTTACTAATTAAAACTATTATATTCTTATGTTTACAAGCTTTGTTGATATTTTATTTGGATAATTTATAATTTCCTTTTTACAATTTTCTTTTGTGATAAGCGGATAATCGGAAAAGCAAGTCCATGTGAATAGATAGCTGAGTAGAATGTAGCACAGTATCAAAATTGTAAAAGTTTCGCAACTCTAGAAATATAAGCCAACTGTTTAAAAATATCTGCTTTAACAGAAAATTCTAACATGACAGTATTTGTAAACTTCAGAAGTAAATGTATTATTTAAGGAATCTTTAATATAAATACTGACATGGATAAAAATCTGATAATGTCTTAACATGTCTATTAACATTCTATTATTTCTTTTGAATAAAAATCAAACATACGAGTCCTTTTACTTACCAATCAGGTTTATTAAATTAAAGCTAATAAAGGTTACTTCTTATTCAGTGTTTTCCCAGAAATCATTAGCTGTAATATAATAGTGTGGATATATTTATAATAGTGTTTTTATCACCAAATCATTAAAACAGTTTAGAAATTTCTCATCGGAATTCTAGTGATATTTCAGCTTTCTGAGACACATCTTTATATTACAGAAATAACATTACAAATGTAATTTTAACAGTTTATCAGAATACATTTCCTGTGTTTGAGATAATGCACATTATTTAAAATTGCTATACATCATAAGGCTTCAAAGCATTTCAATTTCATACTTACTAACAGTAGGGATTAAAGAGTAAGGTCTTGTTCACAATGTGTCAGTCAATTTCAGTGTTACTCATACTGAAATATTTTTTACTAGTCACAGACCTCCAAATGATTAGCCAAGAAATTGTTAAGATCTGAGATTGGTTCAAAATATTTCGATGTGAGTAATGCTGATGTTCCATTCTGTGATGTCAACAAGGCCTTAGTCAGAACTGCTATGAATGCCCAGGAATTAATTTATTATCTTTAGAACAAACAGAAACCTGCAACAATAAAGAGAACAGATTTATAATAAATAAAAGTTAATTTGAAATCATTATATAATTTTTTACTAAAACTCAAAAAAAAAAATTGCTTTTGAAACTATTCATAGTGGAAGAAGTCTCGCTAAAAAGAACATACAAGAAAATGTCAAAGTTTCATTTAGTACAATATATAACAAATTTCCATACCCAAACTAGGTTTGACATCTTTATCTTTTTTCTTAATACATATTACATGTAACTTTCAGGACTATCATCATTTTAATCCCTGCCATTTCTTTACAAATACTAAGTGACTCAGATGACATCCATCCACCTTCACATCATCAGTTATTTTACTGTATTACTATGGAATATAGAAAATAAATGGTTAAATGTGACTAACAAAAGTATAGTCATACATACTATATAAGAAAAAATAGCATCAATAAATATACATTCATGTTCAGTTTTGAAGTGAGCCTCCTTACATTTCATAACTTAAATATAACAGGTACAAATTCTTTAACAAAAGCAACTCTAGCCAAGTTCTACAATGATAAAAGTATACTAGGAATTATCAATAAATTTACAGAAGTTATAATAAATTAAGAAATGTTTTCTTGTCCATTCATCACAAACTACTAAATTTTATTGCTCACATACAGTGGCTCCCAAAAGTGTTCGTACTCTCACGATTTTCAATGAAATAGGGGTCTATCCATTGATTAAAATGAATATTTCAGAATGGGTATTTAATAATAAGATCTATAATATATTCTTAACAAAACTACATGAAATATTTTGAAAACATAGTAAAACTTTATTTTTAAGAAACCAATAATCCAAAAGTAACAAAAACTATCTCACAAAAGTCATCGTACACTTGTAAAAAATCTCTACATATTAGTAAATATTCCAATTTTTTGTTAAATTAATATTTAGTAGGATATCCTTTAGCATCCAAAACAGCTTTTAAACGTCTGGGAATAGATTGCTTTAGTTCTTTTGTAATTTTTGCATCAATGTTCATCCATTCTTCCATCATAATTGTTTTTAGTTCGCTTTTCGTGTGAATGTCGTGTTTTCGTACTCGAACCACCAGTTCTCTCCAAATATGTTCTATTGGGTTTAAATCTGGCGATTGAGGTGGTGTTTTCAAAACTTGTGGACAATTATAGAGACACCAGATGCGAACGTTGAGAGCCGTGTGCTTAGAATCGTTATCTTGATAAAAAACAAAGTTGTTTCCAATACCCAAATTTTGAGCCGATAATTTTAAATTGTCTCTTAAAATATTTATAAAAACAGCATGATTCATTATGCCATCAATAAATACCAAATTTCCTAGTCCTGATGCTGACATGCACCCCCACACAAGGATACTTCCACCGGCATGCTTAACTGTTCCTACTAAGTTCTTGGGATTAAGTTCCTCATTTTTGTCTTCTCCATAGAATTATACGCCCATCAGCACCAAAAATTTTCATCGGCAAATAAGACATTATTCCAATAGGTTTGGGGCTTATTTATCATTGATAGTGCGAAGGGAAGCCTAAAGTTTCTGTTTTTCTCACTCACAAAAAAATTTCTATGGGCAGAACGCCCATGTAATCCAGCTGTTCTGAGAATTAGTCAAAAAATTTCAGGTGAAATTGAAGTAGAAAATGTTTCATTGAATTCTGCAGAAACTTTTACAGCACTCAAACGTGAATTTTTCACAAATTTTCTAATTATAAATCTCTGATCACGTTTTGTTAACTTTGCCGGTCGGCCTTTTCTTACCTTGTTTTGATCCAATTTTCTTCTTTAAAGCGTTTTTTCACATACTGCACAGTAGAATGGGATAAATTAAGTAATTTAGCAATATTCCGAACTGATTTACCACTACCATGACGAAAACTAATCAATTTTCGGATGATGTTTGTTGTTTGTTTACGACTACGAGCCATTTTTAAATAATAAATAGAATATTACGGAGTAGGCAAGCAAAAATTAAAGCAATACGATATTTTAAATGCCACCAAAATTCAAAAATAAAAATAAAGCACCAGACGATAATTTTAATTATGAATTTATCCGAAAATATTTCAGTGTACGATGACTTTTGTGAGATAAAGTTTTCATTACTTTTTGATTACTGGTTTCTTAAAAATAAAGTTTTACTATGTTTTCAAAATATTCCATGTAGTTTTGTTAAGAATAGATTATAGATCTTTTTATTAAATAACCATTCCGAAATATTCATTTTAATTGATGGATAGACCCCTATTTCATTGAAAATCGTAAGTGTACGAACACTTTTGGGAGCCACTGTATGTATTCCCAAAATATTCAAGTATGAACAAATAATGATGAAAAAAATAATTAAAATTTTGTTCTATCTAAATGTGAACTCAGAGATCATAGTATCTGCCTTACATATATAATGTTTATCACAAAAATACCCATGAAATTAGCTAAGGGCCATTTATGTGTGGTATACATTTTACAGCTGAAACAATTAAACAACAAAACATATAGAACTCTGAACACAACATACTGGAATCACAATATCTGACCTTTAGTATATGATGGGGAAGAAAATATAAGTTAATCTCAAGTAATTTTTTTCATATAGATTTTAATAACATGGAGCATTTTCTTTAGGGGGGAAGGGATAGCAGTGACGCCATTCTCAACAGTTTTAATTAAATGAGAATATTGCACGCTTCAAGAAAGATTTTTGATGGGTTATGTTTGTTAAATTTTTGTTACAAAAGTTTCTATCAAAGTTTTAAAAAATATAAATTTAAAGATAAATTACAACAAGGTAAAAACAAGATTGTAAAAATGTTAATGTCAAAATTATTGGAAGCTCGGCAATGCGAGGTAAAAAGAACACACCGATACAACAGTGGATGGCTTATGACGGCAATCGAATTCTAGCACTCGGCAGAGAAAATTTATCATCACTAATTCAGTCTTAAGTAACTTAAACGCATTTTAATTAGAAATTAAGCTAACGAATTTCTATATAAGTTGCTAAAAAATCATGTTACTACAAAGTCATTCCTTCTGCTACCGGCGAAACTAGTCGATCTCGCACATATTAAAAGGCTGAGGTTTATTTACATCCGACCAAGGAGTTTAAATGTGTGGAGCCGCCCATGCTCAGAAAAGGTGGTTTTTACCACGCCCTCTCCTGGGATCCAACATCACTTTTAAAGATATAAATATCATGAACATATTTAAATCTATCCCCCGAATTCAATGTAACGTTTTAGCTCTTTAGCTAGTTAGCTCTTTAGCCGATTCCGTATTCAAATGCCCAAAAAGAACGAAATATCCGGTCGCCTGTTAGCTAACTCTTGCTAGGTGGTTTCTCTGGTGGTGTTTTAGTTTTGATTAAGGTTTCGACTCGTTTCTATTGTTTTGAAGTTAGTTTTTAACTCTTTCTTGTATTTTTGAATATTCCAAATTATATTTATTTAGCAGTTACGTAAAATACGTTATAAATAAGCAAATTATCTTTTGTTAATTAGATTAATCTTTTGTTACGAGCACTTTAAAAAAATTTCATGTTTACCGTTATGTATAATGATTAAATTTACAGTAGACATTATGGTATTAGTGATTAGTATAATGATTTGAGAATTTTTGTAGCTTTAACCGCTTTCGCTTGTGTTGTAAAATGGACGAGTTATATACAGTTCGCACACACAAACGAAATACAGATTTTAACTATCAAACATTTGATCTCTTCTCAGTTTAGATATCCGTAGTGAAAGAGCGCAGAAGAATTTTAGAAAATACGTTTAATTAATCATTCTTCGTGCAAAAGAATGAGAATTGTATCAATCACCAGAAACTTAGTAATAACACTACAAAATATTTGTATCTAAGCTGGAAAGCATTTTAAAAATTTATAATCCTCTTCCCAGACAAATTTCAAGCTTCAAGCCCAATACCTGTTCCCTGGAAATAAAATTTTGATGTATATAAAATGGGTTGTTCTTCCTGGCTGTTGGGAGTAATGGAGGAATGGGAGTAATATCAACCATGATATTACTTTTTTAATTTTTAAAAATTAGCTGAATCTTAATTACGTGCTTGATGCAAAATATGAAACATTAATCCGTGATCATGTAAAGGCTTTTTACTCGAATGCATTTTTAAGTAATGTCTATGGAATTTCAAAACGTTTAGGCACGAACTTAAACTTGTTCAACAAGTCGATACATTCTAAAAGAACGTTATTATTTTGTGAATTCTAAATTATCTGAATCAGCAAGGATTGATTATCTTTAAAAAACTGAAAAGCAATAAAAAAAAATCAATTGTACTTATTTCCAGTTAATTAATTGCCGTGATTAAAGGAGGCTTTAAATGATAAATTATATATAAAGCGATAAAAATGAAAGCTAATTTAATAATTTTTAATTCAAGGTATGTTTCATCGATTACAGCCTAAAACAGCGTCGGTTGTCACAGAGCAGCAAGGATGCTCGAATTTGCGGGATTTTTAAAATCCAGAGAAAAACGGGGTGATACGATCTCCGCCGTATGATGTCAAACCACTGACGACTTCATGAACGTCCTTCCTAAAGCTTTTTTAGTCCTAGAGAACTATGCTCTGCCAAATGCATCCCAAAATCAAACAGGTGGGGCGTTGGTTTCAAATTACTTGTGAAAGCGATGCCATTACCGAAACCACCGTACAAGTTTACCATTTTTTGGCACCTAATTGGCACATAGTAGCACTAGAGACACCACTTATTCCTCTTAAAGGTCTATTACTCCAAAAGACCTCTGGCCAGAAACCCGAAAATATACCGTTGTCCGATTCAGTATTAACCATGAAAGCGGTGAGGTAACATTATTGAAATTACCGATTTTCCCGCTACCTATCTAAAAAACACGGAGCTTTCAGGAGATCCTACGACCCCTCACGCGTCGATGGTCGCAGAGCCTCAAGGATGCTTGAATTTGCGAGATTTTTAAAATCCCGAGGAGAACGGGGTGATACGATCTCTGCCAATTCCGCGAAGCCAGTGATCTTGCTTTATGATGTTAAACGGCTAGACTTCATGAAAGTCTTTCTTAAAGCCAGGGCCCGACTTTGACACAATGAAGCCCTGGGCAAAGCAGACTTTGGGGGCCCCCTTCAAGGACAGATCCAGAGGGGGACATGTCCCCCCTCCTCAGGACCAGATTTCCACATGAACATGTGGGACACTCACCCAGGCCTCCCTTAAATGGGGACCAGAAATTCAAAAAAAATTTCGACCGACAAGTCAAAAATTTGAAGAAAATAATGAATATTAATAAGAAGTGTTAATTAATTAATTTACTCTTTAATGTTAATAAATAAATTCATGAAATTTTCTTTTGAAATTCAAAATAAATCACAGTCTGGAGTTATTACAACTCCCCCCTCCCACCCACCAAAAAAAAATTAAACCAGAAACGTTATGGACGTAAAGCATGCTTTCACTATAGTGGGTGCACTGTGCTCCACCCAGGATTTTTTTCTGTATCCGCCACTGCACCCCTTTACTATATTAACCAAAAAACAAATTCTCAAAACTATGTACAACTTTATACTACATTAGGGGGCCCCATAATTTTGGGGGCCCTGGGCAAGTGCCCCACTTGCCCATGCGGAAATCTGGGCCTGCTTAAAGCTTCTTTTAGTCCTAGAGAACTGTGCTCTGCATCCCAAACACGGGGACACAGGTTTCAAGTTATTCGAGAAAGCGATGACGTCAGCGAAACCGCTGTACTAGTTTATCGTTTTTTCGGCATCTTATTGGCAAAACGTACCATTACAGATGCATCTAAAGGTTTATTACTTAAAAGTCCTCTTCCCACAAAGTGGAAAGTACAGCATAGATTCCGAATCAATTGTGAAAGCAGTGACGTCAGATTATTGAAATTACCGATTTTTCCGCTATCGAAGAAACAGGGAGCTTCCGGGACGATCCCACGAGCCCCTCATGCCTCGGGAGTTGCAGAGACGTGAGGGGCAAGAAGGATGCTTGAATTTGCGAGATTTTTAAAATCCAGAAGAAAACGGGGCGATACGGTCTGCGCCACGTCCGCAACGACCAGGTTTCAAATTATTCGTGAAAGCGTTGGCGTCACCAAAACTACCGTAAGAGTTTACAGTTTTTTATGCAGCTTACTGGCACAAAGCAGCACTTGAGACGCCACTAATATATATATATATATATATATATATATATATATATATATATATATATATATATATATATATATATATATATATAATATATATATATATATATAATATATATAATATATATATATATAATATATATAATATATATATATATATATATAATATATATAATATATATAATATATATATATATATATATATATATATATATATATATATATATATATATATAAATGTATGTACGTATGTTCCAGCATAACTCTGGAACGCCTAGAGTAATTTCAACCAAACTGGGTACTCATAAGACTAAGGGTCTGATCACATAGGAGTCCGTTGCGTAGCGTTAAGGGAAAGATGACGTTGAGACGAAAATAAACCAATCATAGGCGTTAAAAATTTCATTGCTAATCATTTGGAGGCCTATGAATGGTTTATTTTCGTCTCAACGTCATATTTTCCTTAACGCAACGCAACGGACTCCTATGTGAACAGGCCCTTAAAGTCTGGGGGGGGGGAATGCTGTAGGGGTAAGACACCCCTAGCACGCTTAGGTGTGGGGTAGGAAGGAGGTTGCATGTAAAAATAATCGAAAACGACTGATATTAGTGTCAAACCCAGTTTCCGGGGTCGCTGAGATGAAAAGAGACACTCCCAATGTCATTTAAGTGCAAGATCAGCCCCACCATTGGCATGGGATTGAGAAGAGGGGGGGGGGAATAAAATGGACAAAATGACCGAGAGCAGTGTCGAATTCATAGTTTTCAGGGTCGCTGAGCTGATTGATGACAGTCCCGATGACATTTAAGCCCAAGTTTAGTGCACCCCTAGTGGTAGGGGTGGGAAGGGGGGTGACATTTAAAAAACTGAGATTAGTGTCGAATCCATAGTTATCATCCCAGGGTAGCTGAGATGAATGGTGACACTCCCGATGCCGTTTAAGTCCAAGTTCAGCCCCCTCGGCATGGGGGTGAGAAAGGAGGAAAAACGAAATGTAAAAAATGATCGATATAAACAGAGATGTCCCAAATACTTGCGCAACGCTGGGTAAACAACTAGTTTTTTAATGTATCATTTTAATAAAAAAATTTCTTCCAAGTAGAATAAGGGCAAGGCATCGATTGAAAAGACAACATTTGCTCCCAGTTCCTTAAAAAAATAACTATAAATAAACCATCAACTTTTAACAATTTTTCCAAAAGAATAAATTTTTCCTTCAATTACTACCTGCAAAATTTTAGGCTGCTTTTATGTTGTCAATGAAGTATGACATGTTACGAAATATAGTGAAATGTAAGACTCACTTTGTATTTAATAAATTCTTTCAGAAACGGAACAACGTTGCCAGAATCTATGAAACATTTAAGACGAATTTGTAATTTGTTTAAACACTTTGAAATTTACTAGAAAACTAGAAAACCTACTAGAAAACCTACAAGATGGATTAATTTTCGAACAGTTTTACAATTATGTAACGTAATACAAATATAGGTTTTCTAAGCAATTATCTTTGTTCACAAGTTTTAATCGGATGTCCTAATTTATTAAAGTAAAAAATTATTTTTACTTTTAACCTTTGAAAATGATTATTTGTACAAATAAAATTATTAAACTAATTTCTAAGCAAATTTAAAATATTTCATATCCTTAACTCATGGAACACGAATATGAACCTGATATTTGACCTTAATAATTGGTCTATTTATACATTACTACATTTCTAATATTCCACATATAATTACAGGTGTAGTGAAATGTTAAATAATATGGCAGCATATTAACCTAGATTCAGGCTTTAATCAACTGGAAAACCACGAGGTGATAAAGCTACATTGTTATTGTTACATAAATGTAAACAACACAGAAGTGTTGCCAAAAGTAAAAACAAAAACAAGTGTTGCCACAGGAGATAAAATACATTATACTACATTCACCCCCCACCAGAAAAATTTAATAAGTCACATAGTCATGAAGATATGCTGGTGGTCGTCTCTGTCGACCAGATAGGGAATTGTTCAGGGTAGGTGGCTTTATAGAATCCACATTAGGGATATCAGGACTGTTGATCTCTGGCATGGTGGTATCTTGATCATTGTCTAGGGAAACCTTGACATCCTCTAGAGGATCTGAAGGATCAGTATGGGGAAGATGGATGGGTTGCGTGTCGAGCTTGGCTGCAGAGTCACCTTTGGGTGCCAAATGTCGAACAGAGACACTTGACTCACGTCCATCAGGAAGCTTAACAAATGCATAGTCTGGATTAGCCTCAATTAGTTCAACTTCTAGCACGGTAGGATCATATTTAGTATGCCGCACATGATTTTTCATTAAAACGGGACCTGGCTCGGTTAACCATGTAGGCAAGGATCGACAATTAAAGGATCTCCTAGGGTGAGTGAACATGCGCTCATGAGGAGTAGCGTTGGTGGCAGTGCACAGTAATGATCTAATTGAGTGGACAGCTGGCTGAAACACCTCTTCCCAATCTTCTGTCCTTGCACTTTTTGTTTTAAAGGCTAAAAGTACTGTCTTCCATATAATCCCATTATATCTTTCGACTCGTCAATTGCCTTGTGGATTATACGCAGTGGTTCTACTAGTAGCAACCCCTAAGGAAGTGAGGAAAGATTTCAGTTCATGTGACATAAATGAAGCACCTCTATCGGAATGTATATAGACTGGTGTCGCAAAGAGGGAGAATACATTAGTTAATACTTTTACTATGGTTGCAGCAGAAATATCTGTACAAGGAAATGCAAAAGGATATCTTGAGAATTCGTCTACTATAGTCAGAAGGAAACGATTCTTAGATGAGGTAGGTAGGGGCCCCTTGAAGTCTAAGTTAAGCCTCTCAAATGGTGAAGTTGCTTTTATTAACTGCCCCTCATTCCTATGGAAACGAGGCTTCAGCTCATTACAGACAGGGCATGAATTAGTCATTCTTTTAATGTCATCTAATGTGAATGGCAAGTTTTTAGCTCTAATCCAGTGGTGCATACGTGTTATACCAGGGTGACATAAGCTATTGTGCAACTGTTTGAAGTTTGTTTCGGTTCCTGGATAGATATTTGCTGTAATTCTTGACATTGTGTCTGCAGTAGTGTTCCGATTATCTGGACGATAAATTATATCAAATTTGAAGATAGCTAATTCCAGTCGCCATCTCATAATCTTTTCGCTTTTTATTTTGCTTGAGTGATACTGATTAAACATGAAAGCCACAGATCTCTGGTCGGTGAGGACTTCAAAATGTCTTCCTATCAGGTAGTGCCTCCAATTTCTTATGGATTCCACGATGGCATAAGCCTCTTTCTCGACAGAAGAGTGCCTTTGCTCAGTTGCATTAAGTGTTCTCGAAAAGAAGGCTATGGGACGTTCTCCTTGACTGAGAATTGCCCCAATGGCAAATTCCGAAGCATCAGTTTCAACTCTAAATGGGATGTTGTTTTCAATTGCAGACAAAGAAGCTTCTGCAACATCTTCCCTGATTGACTTGAATGTTCTCACAGCTTCTTCAGAGAGTGGGAATGCTTTTATGAGAAGAGGGCGAATTTTTTCTGGCAATCTTGGAATTCAGCGGCAGTAATGTGCAAACATACCAAGAGTTCTTTGTAAGGTTGCCATGTCATTTGGGATAGGTAAATTCATAAGTGGTGCTAGCCTGTCAGGATCAAGTTTAATGATTCTATTTTCAATCAGATATCCTAGTATTCTGATACATTTTGTTGAGTATTGACATTTATCTGGGTTTAGTGTGAGGTTATATCTTTTAACAGCATTCAAGAATTTCTGCAAATTTTGATCATGCTCGTGTTGGTCCCTACCACAAACTGTTACATCATCTAAGTATGTAAAAACGCCTTTGAGTTTTTCTTCCTTGATAATACTATCAATATTTCTTTGGAAAGCTGGGACACCGTTAGTAACGCCAAAAGGGATTCGTCGGAATTGGTAGAGTTTTCCTGCAGCTTCAAAGGCTGTAAATTGCCTGTCCGACTCTAAGATAGGTACTTGGTGGTAGGCGCATTTGAGGTCAATGGTGCTAAACACTTTGAATTGGGATATGTTATGTATCATCTCTTCAATTTTTGGGAGTGGGTAAGCATCCAGCATTGTAAATTTATTAATAGTTTGGAAGTAATCAACTACCATTCTAGGCTTGTGATTTTCTCCTTTGACTATAAAAACCTGTGCCCGCCAGGATGAGTTACTAGGTTCAATCACCCCTTCCTTGAGCAATTCCTCCACTTCAGCAGCAATGAATATCTTATCTGCTCCCGTCTGCCGTCTGGATTTTGTGACAACTGGTTTGCAATCTGGTGTGAGATTGGCTAATAAAGATGCGGCTGGAACTCTGGCAGTGGCCAATGAGCAGATTTTAAGAGGCAGTTTGTCACCATGGAATTCGATTTCTACTGAAGAGTGGCTCTTCAGAAGGTCATGTCCTATCAGGAAATCCGCACACAGATTCTTCATAATTAATACCTCAATATTGTGGTATATATTAGTCTGCATCTTTAGAGTTAGTGAGCCACATCCCGTAACATCTGAACTCAAGGATGAGTTGGCCATAGTTATTTTCCAAAAGTATGGTTTTACATTTATTCTACATTTTTTTTACTAAATTTACGTCCAAAAAGCTGAGAGAACTACCTGTATCAATTAATGCATTTAGTTCCACATCATTCACTAACACTTTGGTTATGGATTTCTGGAGGCATTGAGGAGTTGTTGAGGCAGAAGCCAAAAGCAGTGTGGAAGCTGTAGCATTAGTGGAAGAGCGAGTAGGTCGAGATTTACAAACTCGTTGGTAATGCCCTTTCTTTCCACATCCTCTACAAATAACATCTTTGGCAGGGCAAGAGTTCCTTGGGTGATGTTCGTTACCGCAGAAAAAGCACTTTTCTGAGCGTGTTAAGGCAGCTGAAGTCGAAGGGGTCTCCTCCAAGTCAACATCTCTATGTTCAACAGCGGACACTGAAATATAATTCGTCGTATTTGAATATGATGCGGAGTGTAACTCGGCTAGCTCCAGTGACCTAGCCTGGTCAAAAGCCTTCTATAATGTAATGGTGTTATTCTCCAAAATTCTTTCACGGATACGCGAGCTCTTAAGACCTCCTATAAAGGCATCCCTTAAGTATTCGTCTTTGTATATGTCTGCTGTTACAGCTTTGAATTCACAGTCTTTACTCATTTGTTTCAATATCTGGAGGTATTCGTTGATAGATTCTCCCGTTTGTTGAGCTCTAGACGCTAAGCAGTGTCTTGCAAAAATTTCGTTTCGTTTTTAACGTATAGTGAATCGAGTACTTCGATAGCGTTGGAGTAGTTTTCAGAGTCACTTATGTAGAGAAAAACATTAGCAGAGATATAATTACACAATTGTAGCTTACCATCTTCTGTAATTCCGGTAACTTGGCCAAGAAAATTATTGAAAGTCCTTTTCCAATGTTTCCACTTCGATTCGGCACCCGTGCACGTGGGATCAGTATCAAATCTTTCGGGTTTCAAAAGTTGTTCCATTTTTGCAGAATCGAGCGATGTGGGGATGCGAGAAATTCAGTTGATTAAATTGTAGTGAAATGTTGAATAATATGGCAGCATATTAACCTAGATTCAGGCTTTAATCAACTGGAAAACCACGAGGTGATAAAACTACATTGTTACATCAATGTAAACAACACAGAAGTTTTGCCAAAAGTAAAAGCAAAAACAAGTGTTGCCACAGGAGATAAAATACATTATACTACAACAGGTATCACAATCTCAATTTTGTTAACTAAAATAACAAAATTGAGATTTTTCTTTTCAGCTTTTAGTGGTAAAATGATGAAAGTCTGAATCTACCTAAATTCTGAGATGTGTATAACATTTCACATGCTTTTTTCTATGTAATTTATACTGTGATAAGTTTTTAAGTTGATTTTGGTTAACAAAATTGAGATTTTTACTTTTCAGCTTTTAGTGGTAAAATGATAAAAGGCTGAATCTATCAAATTCTGAGATGTGTATAACATTTCACATGCTTTATTTTATATGCTATTTATACTGTGTTTAGTTTTTAAATTGATTTCTTTTAACCAAGATGATAAAAAAATATCATGGTTAATAAAAATTACAAACTATGTGATCAATCATAATTTTAATTTACGTGGTTTTCTGTATGCTTAGCGACTCAACTTCTCTAATCTATTTGTTAACTCCAGAGTTGCAATAGCATCTAATATGCTATGGTGTCCACTTTTGGGGGTCTGGGGCAGATGTCACCTTCATGAGTGCAACCCCACAGAAGCTTGATCTTTTCCTTTTCTACTTCCTGATTGCCACTTACATACTCTTTCCATCACACTGAAACTGGTTGGTTTAAAGCACTTCAGTCAACTTTTCCTACACGAGGGCTAGTAAGTCCGGGATCTACAGTTTAAAGCCGATTCCGAACAGTTACAAACATCTATGCCAAAAGTGAGACTCGAGACGATAGGCTCTGGACCGAATGTCAGCGTCCTAGCCATTCGGCCATCGCCAGGCCATCACACGGAAACAAAAGGATCTATGGTAATGTAACCAACCTATATGTTTATATTCTTTGATGCAATTTTGTACCAAACATTTATTTACTGACAGCTGTGCCTTTGGTCTATAGTAAAATCCTCCATACCAACTTGCTTTCCTCTTTGACTTCGCAACTCGCACCTTACGGATTTAGGACCCACCACCCTTTTGACCTATTCCACTAACTTGTATTTTAACTTAATCTTATTCCAAATTTCCCATCTCCAAATTTTTCAAATTATTTTATAGTTTTTTGCCTCACTCATAGTTAAAATTCTCCATTAGCAGTTAAGTTAGCCATGCCATACTTCTAGTTAATTATTTCATTTATCATCTAATTAAATTTTTTTTCTTCCCTTAATCATTGTCAACACTATTTGTAACCTTGAGAACTATAGGCGTAGCGTCGGAGGGGAACGGGGGGGGGGGACATGCCCCCCACCAATTTAACTTGAAATAAATTAAAACGTTATTAGAAGTTTAGTTAAAATCGGAAAACTGTAGAAAACTTTTAAGAAAGTTGGTTTTCTTCCGCTTTTTGAAACCGTGAAACTGAAGATTCCGATTATGTCTTTAGCCTTAACATAGTTTTTAACAATAATATGATCCATAACAAAAATTCGATGCCATATTTTTTTTCTCATTTTATTTATATTATATTTAATTTTCTCATTGTATAACTTTTGAATACTACTCAAACATCAATTCTATTGTTATTCAATTTCAAAAAATCATAATATTTCATATTTTAGGACCGTTCGGCAGTCAATGCGCTGAGGAGGGCTCTAACTGAATTCAATTCATGCCCCCCCCCCAAAAAAAAAAAAAAAAAAAAGTTAGAAGCACGCTAAGCCTATGTTAAGAACGGTAATCTTATGCCACATACTAACATTGATACTGAGGATAAGGAGCTCTTGTTATTTGGTGCCTCTACAGTTTTTATGTCAATGTCAGTGAGTAAAATCCCAAAATGAGCATCAGCGGTCATCGCGATACCATGTGAATAGGGAGAGGAAATTTTTTTTCCAAATGAAAGGATAGCAACAAATACTGATGTTCGGGACTTTTACATGTTAGACAGGACATGTTAGACATATGTATCATCAGTTGGACATCTGTGTCCAACTGAGGATATCCAACATATTACTGGGGAAAAAAAAAGGTTGTTCATAAAAGTTATAATAAATTTGGTTTCAGTTTCTTGTTAGAGTGTTAGAAATACATATTTTTAGACTTTAAAATTAATTTAGAGTCATAAGAATTTTTAGTCAGAATTAAATGTTACTTTCTACGATAAAATATTACCTATACAGTTTTCAAGGATGGATCATTAATGAAAACATAATACTTAAACATGATGTCTTTAACATTTGGCAATAGATTTTACTTCAAAATCAATCAGTGTCCTTAAAAGCCCATTTCCAAACTCCATAAGTTAGCATAAATCTAAAGCCTCTGATTTCATAAGAATAATTTATATCTGTCATTACAGAAGACTCACCGAAAATGCATAAATTATAATATAAACGAGACCATTTGTTATCCTCTGGATCAGTATACGGACATTCATTCATACTTTACAAAGAATTCCAGCTATTTTCGATATTCCTCTGTGAAATGGTTTATTCTGGAAGGATTAAATATTTCAATCCGTTCGTGCCGTGATAATTTATGAATCTGAATTAACTATACTCCTCACTATTTCGTGATGTAACTTCTATGAGCTCAACGAAGCGAATTTGTAATGGCATTTTTGATTGATATGCAAACTTTAAAAAATACTCGAATATTTTCCTTTCATTCTCCACGGCCTAGGGCCTTATTACCTCGCTAGTACCATTTTTCAGAACATAAAATAGCTTTGCCATATCTAAAGATTCTCTTTCTATGAAGGAAATGCGCTATGTGGAGTTAATCCAACTTTCGACTCAATTTCAGTGATGATTAAACCACTAAATACGACTAAAACTGGCTGTGGTTACATACTGCTACTATTCATATTTTTATCAGATTTTTTGGGGGATTTTTCGCCAAATCTGGCATCAACTGATTTATTATTGTTATTTATAATGATAATCCAAAAATGGTTTCTTTTCGTGGTACTTCCCTTAAAAATTAGTGGAATACCTTAAAAAAAAATTCTCCAATATTGAAGCTAATCGAAGCTATGGCTAAAAATTACTTATAATTAAGTCCCCAAGGCACTAATTTAACGAAACTTGTTTTATTCAGTTTCTCATCATTTCAGGGTCACTGTCTGTTTTAAAAATATAGTTCTATTCTGGCCTTTTTTTTCCGCAAAGAATTATAGACCAGCAAAGTGCTTTGTTTTACATAGATATTGCAGTTTGGAGGAATATTTGGCTTTGAAATATCTGCCATTGGGAATGCAATATTTATAAATTAACTGCTCAAAGTTATTTTATTATTGGTTATATTCCTACATGATTATTTAGAATAATTAAGCCGCTTCAGAAGTAAGAAAAATGCAAATTTTTAAAGCAGAAAAGCTGATATTTTACGCAAAACCTGTGACATTAAGATATTTTTTAACTCAAAATTGTGTAAAAATGAGATATGCATGTTTGGAATGGTTATATGAGAAATCCAAACAAGAATACCAGAGAAATTACGATTTAATGTAAAACTACGATACGGGTGTAACTGATAAGCCTGTTTATATTTATATATAGTGTAGGGCCATGTAAAAGATGAAATTTCGATTAAAAACATCAATTCGAATAATTACTTTGAGAAATATGCATTTTAAAATCTGCTAAATTTTTTTTAATACCTTCGATAATATATTTGGTCGTAGATACCACTATTGTAATTTCCTAGCAAGTTTTATTTTTCTTATTGTTATCCCAAATAACACACAAAGTTGGTCCAAAAGCAAATTTCCGTTACATTGTTGGGAAATGGTTATCGTTGGCAGAACTTCCAGAGACAAATATGGCCAACTGCAAAATGTTTATGCTAGGCCAATAACTATAAAATGTTGTTGTCCCATCTGCCAAATGAGAATTGAACTGTTCTCCCAACGGTTGGGCCAACTAAAGAGCCAACCGTTGGGTGAGCTGCAATGCCAGCCGTTGTTTCGACATAACCTCAACGGCCAAACACAACTGTTGGCCAACTATTCTAAGTACGGTTGTCCAACAATTTCCCAACAAAGTATTGTGTTACTTGGGATATAGCGTCATGTTGTAAGTCGAATAAACAAAAGTCAAAGACAACAACGAATCTTTAATGCGGTTTCGATGACAGTTACATAAAAGGTTTTTCTCAAATACTAACACACACATATATATCAACAGACAACATCTGATATAAATTTGACACAGGGGATAGATAATTTTTCTCTTGTGGTCGAATTTAAAACACGTGTCCCTGATTAAACACATGATAGATAGTACAGAACATTTCTACCTTAAACTTTTAAAACAAGAAAAAAGTACAAGTCAAAAAGGGGAAAAACGTAAACACAACTTTTCAAATAACATCTTTAAAATAGATTTTTTTGTCTTTATTTGTGATTTGACTAAAGTAACGTATGCGTTAATATAGCTACTTGTATAGAAACACGCACACACACACTTATATTACAAATTTCTTATATAACTTTATACATCAATATACATGAATATTATACACATATAAGAATATATATATGTATATATAGATGCGTATATATATACATATATATATATATGTATATATACACACATAGACAGTCACACATTTATGTAAAAGATGAAACGAACGTTGCTGCTAAGAAAGAGACACGGTGATTTAAAAAATGTTAGCTGCACATTTCGAGTTATAGACGTGAGTTATATATGAAGCTTTTCTCGTAAGGCAGTTTTTTTTCAAGTGCCAGTGAAAAAGAGAGAAAGAAAGAAAAAAATATGTCATTGCTGTAGAAAACGTGTGGCCAAGAACAAACACACCAGCTGAAACCTCAACTGCTTTCCTATCTCTTTAAAAACAATTTCTTCCTCTTTTTTGGAGAATGTTTTAGCGGGAAAATACAGTTCTCTGGCCATGTTCCACATGAAAGTGGAAATGAAATGTGTACTCCTTGAAGGGAAAAGGGAAAAAAAACACAAAGGCCTTACCAGAATTCGTTCCTTTTTTGCCTCGCGTATGATAATCGATGAATGATGTATCGATTTATGTGATCGAAGCATAGTTCGGCTCTAGATCAATCTGATTTTGTTTGATGGAATCTGAGAGCAGAAACTATGTTTATGGCATATAAAATGGAAACTTTGAATCCCTGACACACTCACGCCGAAAACGTTGATTCTCCAAGCACCAAGCTGAAGTTTTCCCCTTTCCCAAAAACTCTTGGAGCGTCAGAACTGTATTTTTGGAAACAAACAAACAAAATTCTTAAATGCGCTCACTGTTTCCTAGTAAAGTGAGCTAAAATAAAGGAAGCACTAACCTAACTAGAAGCTTTTATTCTTGCATAGTATTAACACCTGCCTGGAAAATCCCGTGAAAGGTATTTCCTTGGTAGGATATACAGACCAGCACCTTTAAGGCTCTTTATTTGTGCCCAGCAGCTCCCACTGGATTTATTTTCATTTTTCTTTTTGTTTTTTTAGGTAACATTTTCAACATCGCTAGCATTTGAAGATGCTTGCATATATATATATATGTTTTTTTTTATCAACAGGGAAGATGAAGTGAAGCAAACACCTTGAAATAAAAGAGAATCGGAAGTGATATCAATTGAGGAAACTTAACGTGAAATGCTCGGCATCACAACAACGATAGTACAATGAGGGTCCAATCGTTGATTTGATACTTCATGATCAGGAACTATTTTTCTTTCTGCCGTTTGGAAAAAAAAACCAAAGGCGATAAATTGCCTAGAGTTCGTGTGTCTAACTTTGTTCAGCCCAAAAGTTTCACTCAAAGAAGGAAAAAGGAGTGTTTGTGGTGGAATATTTTCATTGTGATTATTGTGAAATTTTTCGGTCAACTATCCAGGCACTTTCTTGTCTTTGGCTTAGTGGAAGACAAGACGACAATTTTTTTTTAAAATCCACCACGACTGAATGCAATTAACTAACTTTGGATAAAAATCTGTCCGAGAATTTCATGGCGTGCCTAACACTAGAGAGCTCCATTTGTAGGTATTGGAAGAGTTCTGCTTTTCTTTACGTACCTCACGAACTTAGTAAAAGGGAATATCTACCAGTTCGAAACAAACCAGAAAACATTACCTCACATTGAGCATTCCTGAGCTATTCCTTTTTCAAGTAATTGGTGTAGATTGTGGTTTGTTAACAGAACGCAATAAGTTATGTGTTGTCGTATTTTATTAACCCAAACTTTTATCGAATTAAAAGTATATATAAATATATGTTTAAAAGAACAAAAGCAATAATATGGCTGTTTGAGAAGCCTTTTTTTCTTTTAAACACACATACACACACACATATATATACAGTGGAATCTCGATCGATCTTTCCCGAAACCTTCCGTATTTGTCGTTTATTTCACCCAGTCTCGACGATCATATTGCTTTGGTATGTTCCCGCATCTATTGTTTTCCCGCATTTAACGTTAAGTTCAGTCGTCCCATTGAAAAACGATCGATCGACATTCCACTGTATATATACACACACACACACACACACACACACACACACACATATATATATATATATATATATATATATATATATACATATACACACACACACACACACACACACACACATATATATATATATATATATATATATATAACGCCTTACAAACTGAAATTGTATTTCGATAAGTGTGTTAAGAAAAACGATATTCCCCAGCCCCCTCCATTTATTGTTCAAGCAGAATTCTTCGCGGAAAATACACATATTCATTTTCAAACATTCCCCGTACCCCCGGAACGACTAATGGTGCATCCGCACTCTTATTAGTTAACCGTAACTGTATCGTGTGACTGATGCGCAACTATTATACGAAGCACTGTTAACAACCTGTCGGTCTACGCACCTTTTCCCGTATAATTTCGTTTTCACTGATGATTACGACACACGTTCTCTTTCGTTGTCATGCTGTGGCAAATGTCCATGCTACTGTACTCAGCTTTCACTAAAGCAGGGTTTCTCAACACGGGGAGGAGGGATAGGAACCACTATTTAGAAAAGTGGGATGTTTTGTAGATTATCTACGGCCTGTAAACTGCGACATTCAATAACGCTCTTTGAATGTCACAGATTAAAATAAGTTCTTGGACACGCGGCTTCTTTTTCATTTGAAAAGATTAAATCATAATTTAAAGGACAGAAAGCGCGCCAGGAAAATCTGTTATAATATAATCTAGGAAATTCTCTCACGAGAAGCATCACCGTCAATGCAGGAAGGTCGGCACGCAAAGGGAGACAAATAAAGTCACTTGTTTATTGAAGTATGCTTCAGTAACTTTAGTCTGTTGAGTTATTAGTTCTGAATTTAAAAAAAAACTCATTTTATTCAAGTTTCAAAAACTATCAACATTTTCTATTGTTATTAAATTTGTAAAAGTCTACTATAAAAATAATCCAAATAAATGTATATGTACTAATATATAAAAAAACCCAGAGATTTTCTACATTATATGCATATTATTTGGAATGCACCTTTTGAGTTAGATATAGAAAGGGAATAATATTTTGAACTATGATGAAGCGAGGAATGGAAAAAGGTTGAGAATCATTGCTTTAAAGGGATAGACAGAAGGTCAGTTTGTACCGAGCCTCGGACTCTAGGGTGCCTCGAATTTTGTAACGACAAAAAGATACACACATATATATATATATATATATATATATATATATATATATATATATATATATATATATATATATATATATATATATTAATTATCATAAAATAGGACAGAAGAAATCATCTTCAGTGTTTGTAGTGCTTTGACGATTCAATTATTTTTTTTTTCTATAGTTGAGTTTCAACAAATGTAATCACTAATTTAGCTGCACTATTCAACGGTGGGAAGTTTCAAAGGAGAATGTTGAAGTTTTTTCATACTGCTTCATGAGCATCATGATTAGTAATGGGCTAACTGAATCGGATCCTGAGGATTCAGTTTACCCCTTACTAACCATCTAAAAACATAAGATAAGCTTTCGAGGTAGCAGAAACATTCAATTCTCTGTCACGTGTTCGTTTTGAGTCATACTAAATTCAACAGTCCTGGGAAATTTTTGAGCATGCCACTGATTTCACTGTTAATAAAACTTTATATTTTATCCCACATCTGTTAATTGAGGCTCGTGATGTACATGTAACCTTGATAACCTTGTAACACGATGTTGAAGTGAGCAGTATTACCAACCTGTTTCATGAAATTCAGGAAGTTTGTGATGACTAATATTCGTTTAGAAAGATAGAAAAAAAAATGCAAAATTTAGTTAAACAACTTCGACTAAATTCCAGATACCTTGAAGCCTCAAAATTTTTGCAGATTCTGAGAGGATTCCAAAATTAATGTTTTTCTGACAGTTGATAACTGGATGTTATCGAGATTAAACTGACTTTTGAGTCAAAGAGTGAATTACTTGCAATACCTTGGAATTTTTAAGCATTAAACGACAATAAAATTAAGGAAATGACAGGTGCATCTTAAAATACTGTAATAAAATTTCATTCAAAATGTGAGATGATTTAATCCCCCCCCCCCCAAAAAAAAAAGAAAGGATCTAACATTGACGTAAAACTATCTCCAGCTAATTTTCTTCAATCTAGAATCAAACTTGTTTGAAAATTTCCAAAATTTGTTTACACTCCTTAGGATTTTTTAATTTTATACGCTTCCGTTATAATGCTAGAGCGATTTTATTGTTTCACAACATATCAGAAACTTTAACCACTCTACAAAGTTTAAGGAAAGATTAAACAAATTGGTGTTTCTACATACGAGTTTCGGTATTGTGCCTGAAGTTGACGTAGGTATCATCGAAAAATTGGGAGAAAGGAAAGCTCATGAAGCATTTTTAAAATAAATTACAAACATTCACAAATTTCTACACAATATTATGCGAGAGAATATATATATATATATATATATATATATATATTTTTAATGTTTCCTAACTAGTTTTAAAAAATATTATTTTAACAGCTGACAATTTTTAAATAAATATCACAGAAACATTTCAATTTCGAGGTGCATTTGAAACTTTCAACTGTTTTCAGAGGGATCCCAATATAGGGTTGAGGTCGGATTTTCGCTCAAGTTTATTTGTATCTCGCCTCATTTTCATAATGTTTCAACAAAAGACCGGTGGAAGGAAAAAACTTCGCACCGAATCAGCGCATCAAATACTGACAGGCTTATACGAGACGAAGCATTAACCACTTTTGCCTGCCAACATGTAAATGTTGATTCAGATACATTTATCTGATATAAGTGCGGGCGCACCCTTAGTACATTGAGGGGACTATCGTAAGTAACACAACTTCCTTTAACTCTAGCAAAAGAGCCCCCTGATGTTGTCTCGGATGAAATTCGGACAGATAACAAAAACACTCATCTAATGTCTACTTTATATGAAATCTAAATCCACGTATTTATACGTACATACATACATACATACACGAATATATGCCCTGATGTATACGTTTATATGCACATGGTATGATGTGTCACAAGGTTGTACATGCATATATACGTATACGAACACATACATTCAGTCGACTGATCGGAGCCAACGACTGGAAATAGAGAGTGCGTGTGAAAATCGGAAATGATGAATAAAAAGTTGAAATACAAAAACTTTACAAATAGTTTCCTAACTAATTTTCCACTAAGAGCTAAAGAAAAGAAAAGAAAAAAAAAGAAGTCCGTCGTGACTTCATATTGCCGTTGAAGTAAGTGATGGATCACTTGAAGAGTATCTTCCGGAAGGCCCTTCGGAAGTCCCGATTGAAAATGGTGTAGATGATGGGGTTGAGGGCCGAGTTGCAGTAGCCTAACCAGAAGGCGATAGCAAACCCCGTCGCCCCTATGTCACAGGCGGATCGACACAGAGCCTCCAGCACGTAGAGCACGAAGAAGGGCAGCCAGGCGAGGATGAAAGAGGCCATGATGAGGCCCAAGATAAGAGTGGCGCGGCGCTCCTTGGCCCGCGCGATGCGCCGCCGCTGTCGCTCTGCCTCGGTGGTTGCGGGCTGCGGTCGGCGAGGCGGCTCCAAAGAAGTGTCCTGATGCGCCTTCTTCTTGGACTTGTCCTTCTTGCCCTTCTTCTTGCCGCTTCCGAGGTCGCCGAGGTCCTCCTCGGAGTGGCCCAGCTCCGCCAGGGACAGTGTCGATCCGAAGGGGGACTTGAGGAACTTGGGGGCTTTGAGGAGGGAGGTGCGCCGCGCCTGCGTCTCCGCCACGAACAGCTGGCAGCGCTCTGCGCGAGTGGCGTCCGGGCTCGGCGCGGGGTCGTCTTGCATCGGGGGTGGAGCCTCCTCTTCGTCTATGACGATCTCGGGCGCGGCCACGACGACGACGGGCGGCCCGTCCCCGTTGCTCTCTGGGATCTTCTCGAGCGGGGCGGCGGGCGGGTCGGCGCGCGTCGGGCTCGCGTTGCTGAAGCTCGTGCACGTGGTGGTGGTGGTGGTGGTCGACTTGGCCGGATCGCAGGTGGTAGTGAGTTCTGCAGCGGCCCTCTGCCTCTGCTTGAGGTGCCGGCGTGCTCTGGAGCGAGCTGCCACGAAGATGCGGCAGTACACGAAGACCATTACGAAAGCTGGTACGTAGAACGACCCGAAGGCCGAGTAGAGCACGTAACCGACGTCGTCGCTCAGCAAGCACTCCGGGTAATCAGAGGGCTTCTCAGGTTTCTTCCAGCCCACGAGAGGGGGGAGCGAGATGATGGCCGACAGCACCCACACGCCGCAAATCATCAGCAGGGAGCGCCGCGGTGTACGCTTCTTGAGGTATTCGACAGCGTGCGTTACGGACCAGTATCTGCAAAAACACAGAGGATCATTACAAGAGGATATTTTTATCAACCATAACCTTTACCGGCCGGAGAGGATTCCCTAGAAAATATTAGCAATTAAATCTTCGACTTCTGCCGAGAGAGGGGAAATTTTATAGTATTTTTCTTCCCCTACCTTAACTTGTATTGTTCTTAGAATTCGACGTAGTTCCTACATCAACTTGTATGAACACATTTGTTCCGTTTGCTATTTTGAGGAGTTTTAAAATCTCAGGTCCTTGAGAGGAAAAACAACCATGTGACTTGGGGCACAGTCCAAAAGCACAAAGAAAGATTTCCTTTTCAACCTACAGCAAGTTTTCAGGCGGAATACGGTCGGTCGTTGAAATTGTTTTTGGGTTTGTTCTTTGTTGTAAACTGGGAAGAAATTCGTGTATTGTCGCACTTCACATTCTCTTTCTCACTTTTCAGATGAATATTAAATGTATTATTTATAAATTTATGTAAATTCTTATTGCGCGCCAATATTATCTATATCTGCGGTTTGCAACTTATTCTGAAAAAAATCTAATAATGGAATCTGTAGTAGTTCAAAAAGGTTTATTGGTGGATTGATAGGGGAAGACTGTCAGCACTTAAAACTTGAACCATTGAAGTCATCTTAAACGGAAAAGCAATTTTTGCAATGGCTTTTTTGGGGGTTAAGGTAAACGCGCTACTCTCTCTTATTTTTCTACTAATGAATTGAATATAGGTCGGTCATTCAGCTCGATTATTTAGATCGATCATGTGTGTGCGCGTGTGTGTAAGAATAAATTTATAAACAAATAAGGAAGTGGCTACTGAAGACGATTTGTTAGTGAGTGAAGAGTATTTTTATCGTTACTCATCTCTAGTGTTAAGTAGCTTGATTAATGAGTCAATAATATATATATATATATATATATATATATATATATATATATATATATATATATATATATATATATATATATATATATATATATATATATATATATATATATATATGTATATATATATATATATATATTCTTTCCCCAGGGAGACCTCGTTCAGTAAGTTTCAGAATGGATCAATTTCTCCGTATAAGCGGTTGTATGTCATATTTGTCTTTAGTGCTTAATATTTGAATAAGAATTTAACCCAATCTTGTTCAGCTTTTTATTATTATTATTTCGGGGACGCAACATGCACGTTGTCTCTTCTCGAATTTATTTTTTAGCTGGGGTTAACGTTAAAGTGCAATCTTCTCCATACTAATTAACTCCTTCCCCAAACAATCGCATATACTCTGAAATCTTTAGAACCCACAGATTTAAACCGCCCTCTACATACGTGCGAAGATTCTTAAGTATTGCGCGTTCACATGAACTCGAGCTTTCGTTGATTGCACTCCTCTCTGCTAACGAACTCTAGCCTTTTTTTGTCGCACGTGACCATTCAAGTGTGCTTGGGCATTCATCGTTGAAACTGGATTAAAGCAGCGTTATCTTTTTCAGTCAAAATTTAAGAAATCTGCCTTTTAACCGAGGCTGTCTCTCCCGGATTCCCTTCTCCGGCCGGGTTTAGCTTATCTTTCTGTTTCGCACACCCACCTGTCTAGGCTGATGAGACAGAGACTGTTGATGGATGCTGTACAGAGGAAGACGTCAAGAGCCGAATGCATCTCGCACCAGAATCTGCCAAAGATCCAATAACCCATGACCTCTTTGGCCAGGGAGAAAGGCATCACCACCAGCCCCACCAGGAAGTCGGAGACGGCGAGCGAGGCGATGAACCAGTTCTGCACCGTCTTCAGCGACTTCTCGGTGGCAATGGCGATGCACACCAGCATGTTGCCCACTACGATCACCACCATGATGGCAGTCACGAAGAGTGAGGTGAGGATGACGCCCGTTCGGGAATAACCACTCGGGTAGTAGTCCCAGCCCGCGGGCCACGAGTCGTCGGACCACTCGCCGGTGCCGTTGTCGACGCCAGTGGGCGTAGCGTTGTTGCCGCCCCATTCCTGCCGGAGGAAGAACTCGTACTCCACCGAGATCGGGCCGCCGTGGAAGCTGCCATTCGGGGGTCGGGTGACGTTGCCCTCCATTGGCGTGTGTTCCTTTGGGTTGGTTTTCTGCCTGTTGGCTTTTTTTGTATGTCTTCTCAGAAGCGACAGAAAAAGACCTTTTCACGTATCACACTCTCCCGCGGGACGACGACTCGTGGCTGCCGGGCTGCACTTTCTTCCGTCTGCGTTTAGACCTGCGGGAGAGAAAAATGACAAATGAGCACTCGGACACGGGGTAGGAGGAAGAATTCTCTGAAAATGGTATTACAAGGGAAGGAAGTAAAAATTCCAAGCTAATCAAGGTAGATTTCCCCTTCACACTTATCACGTTTTAAGCTGAGTGTTCAGGCAATCATACGAAAGCTTAGAGAAAACTCATGCAGCAGAGAAAACTCATGTCAAATCCCTAAGTGGATAGCCAAACAATACTTACCCTCCTTTCAGTTAAATGCCTGAAAAGTGGAGGAAACTGACGTTAGAGAATTTTCCCCCTTTTACTTCATGTTGGATGGTGATTCTTAAAGCATCTGGACAAGGCCTAGTTTGGTAAGATTCCATATCTGACCTTTTCCTCTTATCTCTCCTTTCTTTTACTTCTAACCAACAAGGTCAATCTCTGATTCCTCGCTGATTCTCTTCTTGTTTTCCTTGTCATCTCGCACCACAGGGATGTGGTATAGGATAGGGTATAACTGCGATTACATACAAAGACAATAAAATGTCTGAACAGGCGACGGATTATAACTTAACGAACGGAATTCTTCAAAAGCTATTTACAATTACGAGTGAAAAAAAAAATTTTTCGTTTACCGTCTCTTTTTTAGTACTGAAATGATTGAAAGACTTTCTGTAGCAAAATTAGTTAATTTTCAATGGGCGAAATTACGCATCTCGTTTGAAATTGCTTGACAAACGCGTTTAACAGGGTATCTGAGTTTTTCTCAAGATGGCCTCTTCTAACTCACCTAATTTAGCTTCTTAAAACTGGCACAGTTTTACCTGCGCATAGGATAGGATCTAAGGGAATCTGGCTCTCTAGAAGCCAAGTTAACAAGCCGTGGATACTTTTAACACAAAGTAAAGTACTTGCGGAGGAAATATTCTTTATTACACATGCTTTCCCAGCATTCAATTTATTTTTAGACGTGACATTTATCCAGTGATACTAGATTTAAATTAAAACATACATCTCCAGAGTACAAATAGCCTTGGATCTCGGTTTCTCCCTTATCATGGGATTCTCAGCAAGACACAACCGATGATTACGCCATCAGGTGCCAGTAGGTAACATAAGGCATCGATATCACGTGGGACATACCCACGGACGCCGGTCTTGAAGAATCGTCTCAATGGTAAGCTAACGTGATTGACAGAAGGAGGAGGAGTTTGAAAGAACAAGGATGGATGAGTACCCTGGAGGGAAAGGATTCCTAATGCGGCATTACCGTAAATTTTGACTGGTGTCGCAGTCATCCAGCCCACTTCGGAAAGAGCCATAGTCTGTCACGAATAGTGGTACAAAATTTAGATCTCAAGAAGATGACAAAATGAATAGAACCAGCCCTACACCGCGACGCTCAAAGCAAAAATATACATCTTAGCAAAATAATACCTGTACGCATTTTGCCAACTAGTTATTTTAGTCTCTTGTTTGCGTAATCATTCACAAAGAAAAAAATGACCATCATAAATCCTTGATACAACGGGGGAAAAACATTAGTGATATTTAACTTTGAAAAAAAAAATATTTAAATAAAGGAATTCGGTGCTCTTTGTCAATACCTAGACGCACAGAATTGACAACTGTTAGAAACATCCATAAAAAGATTGATTGTAATAATCTCCTTTCATATTCTGAAAAAGTGCCTTATTTAAAGAAATATCACTTACTAAGAAATAATCAAAAGCAGGGCACTTTTTCATATTTTTAATAAGAACTTTATCAGAGAGCGAAGCATAAAAAAAGAAGAGAAAATGCATACCAAACAGAAAAGTTCATTTTTTGAAATCATGGAAAGATTCATGCAACGTCATTAGTCACAAAATGGGTGAAAATTTAAAAAAAAAGTCATTAAAAGAACCAATCAGAGAACTCAATGAAGATCAATTTTTTTTCCGGACTACCGAGTGCGCGCATAAAACAGCAAACGACTTTTCTTTCCGCATTCATTCAGAAGACACTTCCACTCGGGAATAGGGGTGTCGCCCAACAACAACAAACCTTTCGACCCCCCAAGGAAATGCGACATATTGCACCCACCCCTTTCGCGCTTTTCCTTACCGTTCCGAGGAGAAGCGAAAATCGTTTCGCATCATTCGGTCCCTTTTGGAGGATTAAGCGAGTAAAAAATAAAAATAAAAAAGGAGAGCGCCTTGAACGGAGGGATTAAAACATTCGGAGGGCCCCGTCTCGGGAACGCGTTTTAATTACGTAAACACCCCCTCTCCCACACTCGCTCTCATTTCTATGAATTCGATATGAGACAGACGTTTCCTATCCAAACCGTCTGAGAAAGAGAACGGAGAAGTGCTAATGCATCCATTTGGACAGAAAAGCAATGCTCCTCTCGGCGCATACCACAGAGTAATCGGTGATTGTTTCCAGCGATAGGTCATTTCTCGCAATGCTTTTAAAAGGACTGAAAGCTGTTACGGCCCAATTCCAATAAATTGTTTTGGTTAGTCTTCCCCCAATGGTTTTCTAATAGACATGAAGATCTTTGACAGTCTTGGAGAGAGAAAATAAAGAAATTTGCTTTTGTTCTCCTAGCGGCATGATGAGCAATCGACGTAACACGTATTCTTATCACGTTAAAAATTTCTTGACAGAAATTAAGGGAAACTGCAGAGAGAACAGAAGCAAAAAGTTACGTCTGTAGTTCCCAGTAGCGTGGCCCTGGTTTCAAAAGTGATATTCTGTAAGAAGAGATTATTGTGAATCCAACAAAATATTTTGAACTACTGGCAGTCTAGCCTTTAAGCTTCAGTTACATTGGGCGAGTTTACTAGCTACAACCCGGCGAGAAAAGTAGCGGGAAAGTCAGCTAGTAAAGTACCCCAGCCTTTAACTCGCCCTAGCTGAGATACCAGCTAGTTAGCTAGTCAACGTGATTACACTGGGAGAGTTTATTAGCAACTAGTGAATTCGCCGGCGAGTAGCTAGTAAACTCGCCCAATGTAATTGAGGCTTCAGGTAAAAAACTGCAATAAACTGCTGCTGTTCTTAACATCAGCATACTCTGGAAATTGAAACTATAACCTTCTATTCAAGATGTAAACTTTTAGCAATCATTGCAAAACAGCAAAGGGTTGATGTATCATCTGAGTATTTACTTGAACATTTTCCAATAAACCTCAGAGAATTTTCTCGTTCCCCCAAATCTTACATCTACTGGTAAATCAGTAGACGTTCTCAAATGATAAGAACTGAAAGATATCATGCGCATTCACAGCTAACTTTTGAGAGAGGGTAAACGAAGTAATTAGTCTTCAATGGAAGGGGCACTATTCGCAGAGAGAAAAGGCAAGACTGAGAAAAGAGAGCTACATCACCCCATTTCGTCGCCGAGATGCCGGGCGATAGCTGGAGATCTTCTCTTCCGTCAGGGATACTCCCGGCTTGGTCATGACTCGCAGGAGAGCTGTAATAGAGAAGCTAATGTAAGTCGGCATAGATACTGAGAAGTCTCAGGAATTGGTAATAGTCCGAATTATCTTTTTCAATATTCAGGCCATTACAACAAGCTTTCAATGATCATACGAAGAAGCACGCATTGCCTCCATACTTCTAATTCTTTTCTCTGGTTTGAAATCAGTCTTGAATAAAAATTTTCATGTTTTCTTCATCAAAATTACGGTTCAAACAACCACTGGTTCCAATGTCTTATTTAATTTTTAAAAAATTGGAAATTTAATCTTTTGAGCATTTAACATGACTATTTTGCCTCATTATCCGACGAATGTTTACAAGCGAAGGGTGGGGTTTGTAAAGTAAAAGCAGCAATCTTTGTAGTATTTATGGGCATATATTAGTTTTATGGCAAACTTCCAAGAACAACTTCAAGAGAAATAAAATTTCTAAAATTTACCTTCTTTCTCCGAGCGAAAGGGCGACCATTTCTCGAATTAAAAGCAACAAAATGATTGAATTTTTGATGTATTGGTTGTTTGAAAAAATAAAAACTATCATGTCCATAATGATAGCTTGAGATATTAATGCAATACTGCCTATTGTAATAAGATCTGAAGAGAATGAGTTTCAGAAAATTCTTGCTGTAATAATGATTATATAAATGGAAGGCTAATAATATGAATTAGAAAATGCACTAATTCAATCCAGGTACCAGTTGTCTTTCCCCATGGCTGTCGGTAAAAACTATGCAATTATTTTTGTGGCGCCAAGTGACCTGAACATATCTTGCTGGTGATCATACGCATATATGCTTGTGTTGGGGCTCCATTTCAAACTAATACTATTGTTTTATGCTGTAGATTCCGACGCTAGAGGAAACCAAGTGTGTAAGAACCTTATCCGCCTGACATAAGTTGACTTGCAAGCAGAAGGTTTTCCCTTACCTAGTGTATGGTATGTAGGGTGTATAGCAAATGAGAGAGGCAGACTTACAAGATTGTGACACGGTCAATGTCATGTTATATATGCGACCACCGGAGTGTTATGCATGCGACCACATAAGTGATTCAAATATCAATGAAAGAGAGGTAAATTTATTAAAAGTGGTCATGCGATGTAATCAACCAATAAATCAATTTTATATATATATATATATATATATATATGTGTGTGTGTGTGTGTGTGTGTGTGTGAATGAATACATTAAGATTAAATCAAACTTTTATTCACGTTTAGCAATACTAAATATACATTTAAAAGTATATATTGTTTAGTTATAATAAAAATTGTGAATCCTTAGTGTATGAAATTCTTGTAATTCACTAATCTCATCTATACTGTTCCACCAATCAACCAATAATTCATCTTTTGTCTATGGATACTCCCACACATGTATATATGTGTGTGGCTTTGCATAAAAACTAAATTCCATATATATATATATATATATATATATATATATATATATATATATATATATATATATATATATATATAGATAGATAGATAGATAGATAGATAGATGTGTGTAAATAGACAAATAAAAAGATATTACAGTGAAGCATTTAAATATGTATAGAAAAAAATTTCAATGTACATATTCCCAGATATTTTTTTTCTTTATTTGTATGTTTTAATACCTTAAATAACACTATTTAATGTAAGTTGCCTTTTTTGGAAGACACCTGCATGTAACATATACTTTTGTATTCTACCTGTTATCCAGATGTTTAAGAACACCTGTGAATAAGGTTTGTTATTTCCAGATATTTGAAACTTTTTTCTCCATATATATATATATATATAATATTGACCATATTTTCCTCTTCGTCTTTCCCTTCTCCAAGAGGGAAGACGTAGAAGATACATATAGAAAAGCAATACACTTGTGTTTCACTGAATTGCAAAGTAAATAGGATTTCCTCCGAGAAAAATTGCTCATGATTTGCTGTTCGGTTCTACTCGATAAAGCGCACCCATTGACATTTCTGCGCTCCCCACGCGAAAACCTTCTCCTCTCTCCAGAAGAATGGAAATTGCACCATTTTTCAAAACTCTACCGGAAAAAGAGTTTTCTCGATCCATACATGGATGGAAGGAGGGGAAAAAATAGTCTGACTGTTTTAAGCGATGGGACACACTTTCTAGCCATTTGTTTGCGTAAAGTTTGGGGAAACAACAAACAGAAGAATTTGGTTCGTCAATATGTGGCAAAAGATTGGCTCTTTTGTAAATTGGCTAATTGATACAATCGTCAAACAGTTCTTGAAACATTATACATGTAGGAATTTATTTTCCTCTTGGGTAATCGCAAAGAAGCGGGTACCCCTCGGAGCGGTTTGGCATGAAATATCGATATGAGTTTTAGGAAAAGGCTGCTATGTACTTACCCTACTAGTTTCGCTTACCTCAATGTTCACCTATGGAGAAAATGTACCTACTATTGACAGCTACATAAATGCTGATAATTCAATAAAAATGGTATATTCAGATAGCCTGAACTTTACTGCACCTTGAAACAGGATTCATTTTATAAATTTCGTCCACAAAAGGGATTGGTGAGCGTTAAAAACACATAATACCAGATTTTCCCCCCCAAATAATTTAAAATTTAAAATATTACCTACATTAAAAAAAATGTCCCAATGTGTGAAATATGTTTCTCTATTACGGAGTACAATTAAAAAAAATCTTCAAATCCAAGTCGGCAATCCTTGGACCCATTTTCTCCATAGGTTAACTTTGAGGTGAACAAATCCAGTAGGATTTGTACACAGCAGCCTTAATGCTTTTTGACCTAGAGAATGCAACCGTAAAATTTATATTTTGATATATTCGCTTTAAAATGTCTCTACTTGAAGGTGAAACCCTAAAATCATAATGTTTAGATGTCATAATACGTTATAACACGCAGGGGCAGCTCCTGTCCAGGGTTTTTTGGGGGATCAACGTCATTTTAAATTGAAACTTATTTAGTATTAGGTCTACGATTATATAATTTTAGGCTATGAAAAAAAATAAGACGGGTTTTTTAGGGGGGGGGGGGCAATTTCCCCTACTGCCCCCCATTAAGGTGTTATTAATGGAGCCCCCCCCCCCCCCCATTGACGCGTTATCAATGGCAGCTCCATTGATAACACGTCATTTTGTTGTCCGCTTTGTTGCCGAACCGTTACGCAACCGTCATCTTTTGGTGCGATTTTGATGAATTTCGAAAACTTCGCCATACTGCGCTAAGGGGTTACCCGCTTCTTGACTCCTCTTGTTAACAGAAATTTGATGACGACGCCATAAATTGGTACTGCGTGAATGCAACTATCTATATTTATTTGTATTAACTCTAAGAAAATAATAAAAATAACAGAAAGGAAGGTAATAATTAACATCTTAACTCTTCATAAATAAAATGTCATCAATTCCACTGCACGACTAGCCATTTTTAGAGTTTGCTGCATTCTAAATAAATTTATCGTCAAAACTTGGCAATGCTAGTCAGCCTATAAAAATCAGCGCTTGCCTCATTAAAGTGCACTTTACGCAATTTTAAAAGAAGCCTTATTCATGATCTTAAATAACACCAGAAGTTTCGCTAAGCTAGTTGCCATGCAATAATTTCATTAAAATTGAAATTTTTTCTCTCTTAATGCTCAAATATACCGAATTTTATACTTTAACCCAACTGAATTTAATACATCGCATTTCTTGAATATTTCCTGTAAAAGTAGGCTCCAGGCGTAAAAATTATCTTTCCTTCTTTCATTTTAATTTGAATGTGAGATGATTTTAGAAGGAAACGTGGTTACAGTTAGAAAAATAGATAATTTAGTTGCTTTAATGTTTAACATTTTTGGATATTAGCGAGGGATATCAAAACAAAGTAACTACATCTCTTGCTTATATTTTAACTTCATAAAAAGGAACTAGTAAATGTGTTTTCTGGGATATCTTAAATGACTGTACATTGTAATAAAAAGTTTAAAATAAAAAATGACACTTACAGATCATTCTTCAAAATTTTATATTAAAAGAAATAAATAGAAATCTTTATAAATTCTTGTACGTGATGGAAAGAATTGAAAATGTCGTTTGTTTAACTTTTGTGAGAGCCTGCTGTGACTCCATTCGAAAGAAAAGGTGTGTCTTACTGCAGAAAGATTAAAATGGAAAAATATCTGAGCGAGAAATGCATTTGTGTATTTCACTTAAGAAAAAAAAGAATATGATAGCCGGGAAAAAAAATTCAACATGTTTTAATAAACATCGTCAAAAAGTATTCAAATGCACACATTCCGCCTTACTTAAGCTCAAGAAGGAGCTTTTTGAGCTAAATATAGTTTTTTCGTTTCATTTCTTTCCCCTTTTTTTAACATTTATCTCGCTGAATTCTTTTTTTTTTCTTCTCTCAAAGTATAAAAAAAGCAACCCCCAATTAAAGACGGGAAATGAAGATTTAGTTATCTTGTTTCAAAAATGCTGGAACATAATCGCTACTTTTATTTGGGATGGTCTGAGAATCATTCTCAACGGATAATGATAAATTTTCACGAAGTTCCAAAAATTCATTTGAAATGACAGTTAAAATTATTCAACCTTTGATTTAAATAATGAAAATTTCAAAGTTTTTGTACATTTTTCTTTAAAAATGCACATCTGAACACATTTAAATAGAAACAAAGTATTAGCTTAGGAACATAGATAAATAAAATCATAAAACAGCCAAACACTTTACACGATCTCGAAACTTAGCGTAACGTACATCTATATTAAACGGAGCACGTTTCGGTGATCATTTGGAACAAAATGGTGGTCATAACCCTTAGGTTGTGTGTTTAACTGTTTGACAAATTAAGAAAGGTTGCATGAACTTCTTGAATATGTGTGTGTAAGTAAGAATCAGCTCTAGTAATTATTATTTTTAAAGACTCGTCCCTCACTTTGAGTACGATCCCCGACGAATCAGAGTCGGGAGTTTGTAGAGAAACCGGTTTCTAGCCGAATGACCTGCTGGACACGTTTCTGCTGTCCCAGGTTGGCAACAGTTGAAGCGTTTTCAGATTTGCTTTGTACTACTTGCTGTGTGGTCGCGACACGTGATGGACGCTAAGCTAGAATGTTTGTCTCGAAGTTAATAGAGCTAATAAACTTATTAAATTATAAACGAGTTCATTTCTGTCTTGAACCCAAATCACGACACACACACACACACACACACACACACACACACACACACACACACGCACATATATATATATATATACATATATACATATATACATATATATATATATATATATACATATATACATATATACATATATATATATATATATATATATATATATATATATATATATATATATATATATATATATATATATATATACACACACACACACACATATATATAAGACACAGTTGAAAGTGAAAAACCAGAATATGCTCAGAACCACAAGAGCCAGGAACTAGAAACATGAAAAGATAAGGGAAAAATAGGTTTTTGACAGCATCTTTTCATCAGCGGTGCCGATACTGTCTAAAAACCAATGGATTGTTATATATATATATATATATATATATATATATATATATATATATATATATATATATATATATATATATATATATATATAAAGAATTGCTGCCTTTCCGTGATTCTCGTTATTATTTACAACAATTTTGCTTTCTAGGTCTTTTATTAACCTAAAGACGCTTTCAAAAGCTACTGTCATATGACAAAATCATATTCATTGCTTAGATGAATAGCAAAGAAAATAACTACAATTATCAAATAGCATTTTGCCTTTGACCATCACAAAAATGCTCTCCATCTATGTTGTAGCGTAATGGAAGTATGGGGTTAATTTTTCCAAGATCTCACAGGGTTCACATCGGGATATTTTGCCAGTTCCCATCAAACAAACACATGTGTAGATCCCTAGCGGATTAAAAAACGATACCAGCGAATGCCGCCAGAATATTTAGCCTGAAAGTGACGCCCAGGCATATCGGGTTCTCAAAGAAGCGTCTCCCATCATCGTCGTAAAGCTGTCTTTCTTAGCAATAGCTCTATGCGAGTTTCACACTGGAATGTAATAAAGTTTCGTCAAAAGAAAAACTGTGACCAACGAAACTGCCGGCCCCCGCTCTGGGAATTTTAAGACACGCCGACAAAGACAGGACCACGAGATATAGTCAGAGATTTGAAGATATTTAGAGAGATGCCTCATGTGACGCCCGCCACTTAATTTAATTATACTGTACTTTTTTATCGTTATTTTTTTTTGTTATTAAATGTTGAGTTTTTGTTTTAAAGTTGGCCTTACTTTTTACAATTAGGACTCTGTCTTTCTTGGTCATGAATTTAGTAAATTTAAAAAAACCTCAGAGATTAGCCTTTATTGACCGGTGATGCCACAATGTAATATAGACAAAATTAAAATTCTATCAGTTTTATCGTTTCCTACGACAACGGTGGTTGCGTAAACTGTGCGTAGCGAAAAAAATTGGAGGGGTAGCGGATAGTCTGAAGTAAACTTACATTATACTGAATTATTTAATCAAGAAAACATGGTCTAAGCATTCTATAATTAAATATTTTTAACATTTTTATTTATATTTTTTATATGTTAAAAATATATGATATAGTTAAATTAGGTGTCAAACAATGTTACAAGGCTACTTTGTTTGCATTCGCTTTTACCTGTATGTGCGAGACTGGGTTATCAAAATGAGTAACCATAAAAACCAAACAGCGATGATGTGAGAGTAGAATTCTCAAATATTTTACCAAATATTGAACAAAACTATTTGAGGTCCAGGTTCACCCTTCTCATTAATTTTTTTGCAGTTTTAATTTTATACAGATAAAGGAAGTTTATAATTTTCAGTGTTTTAATATATATCTTGTAATTTTAAAATCATGTTTTTTTAATTTTAATTTTTGTTAATTTTTACCTAAATTAAATGTAGATAAATATTAGTATTTAAATATGAAATTTTAGTCACATGAGATTTGGCATAAAGCAAGTGTAGATGGCAAGGAAGATCCTTTTTTTTTGTTATAATGAAAAGTAAATATGTAACCCAAAATCTACAGTTCATTTGCCTATTCCTCTTCTCCATGCTTTTGCTAACATTTTCTCACATAAAAAAAACAAAAAAAAACTTGCTATTGCCAATAAATTTTCACTGCGGTCGCATGATTTTTTATTTAAAGAAAATAGCGCCCTTTACACGTACGTTCTTTCCCGCGTGAAACCACGATCCTGGAGGGTACGTCCCAAGAGCGTACGTGTAAAGGGCACAATTAGCGCCCTTTACACGTACGCTCTTTTGCGAGTGTTGGAGCGTGCGCGCAATACCGTACGCTCTAAGAACTCGCGAAAGAACGTACTTGTAAAGGGCGCTATTGGGTCATGGACAAAAAATGTTTGCACACCACTGCCCTACGCAATCCCTTGAACTGATCTGGACCACATTTTAGACCGAAACTCTCAAGCAACCCGAAAAAATATCTTTGAAGCCCGGTATAAAGGTCTTAAGACAGAAACAGTGATTTTTAGATATTTGTTAGTATTGATAAAAAAAATCTTTTGACTGGTATAAAAGGCTTGAGTCTACCAATTTTGTATACAAAATTACATTTTTTATACAAAAGACTCAAGTCGAAATTATAGTTCTGCGATTGGTATAAAAGCCAATAACTTGGTATATTTAAATCACTGTTTTTGACTTAAGCCCTTTATACCGGGCTCCAAAGATAAAGGGTACGACAAAACGCGGGTGGATCATGTTGATGATATTCTTCAGCATCGATGCTTTAAAGTTGGCACAGGAATATTTAATACGTACATTTTAATTACGATTTGCATTAACACCACAAGGAAGTACATTTGTGGTCTCAAAATTAAATATCCATCTTGCCTTTTAGCTGTTTTTTCCTTCACTACTTTCTGACCTACGCATTTATTGCTACAGTTGGTCCCGATATGGCATGATTTCTTGACACGTTGTTGACCAGTACTGAGTAAACTCGTGTTTTTACGAGCAAATGTTGAAAACAATTTAGGATAAAGGAAAGTCACATTGGAGAAATTTTTCATCAAATGAACATTGCTTAACAAGAAAAACCTGAATAAGTTTCAAGCAAATCCTCACATTTTTATCATTGAAACCGTGAATCCGAGACTCCCATATAAAGAAAACAGATTTCAGAAAATAAAAATGCCACACTTTGTTCCTATAATTCAGTTTCTGCCGGTGACTTGCGTATACAGTCGAACCCCGTTATTAGCGAACCCGGTATATAACGAACTCACGGATATAACGAACGAAAATTTTATTCCGGCCGTTTTCCCATTGTACGTAATTTAATTAGTATTGTGTCAGTTTAATGTAATCGATTTTAGTCGATTTAATTCATTAATGATCATTTTTAATGGATTATATCGTTTTTTAATACATCATTATTGAATACACATTGCAACTAATGAGTTATACATTTCGTGAACTCTAGCATTTTTCTTAACGGTTCGGATATAGCAAACCACCGGATAAAGCGAGCAAAACTTTCGGTCCCTTAAAGTTCTTTATAATGGGGTTCGACTGTATATTTAAAATAAAATTGCCGGTCAACAATGTGTTAAAACATGGACGCGGTGGCCCTGTTGATAAAGGCAGCGAGCTAGTGATCTGAACGTCCTGGTTCGATGCTCATCGCCGACAAATCCATTGCTGTGTACACTAATGGCGGCTGGTGCACGAAAAATCTGTCGTGGCTGCAATGTCCTCCAAGTTCTCAAATTTACCTCTGGAGGTGCGGGGTCAAGTGTACCAGTCTCTTCAATTGACTCGGTTCTAAATTACGGGAGTGGCTTGTAGGGGATAACTAGCTGAGTGGCAACCGGATGTGTTGCTTTTTCGATTTAAAATGAAATAGTTTCAGTTGTTAATGATTAAAAACCGTTTAATCACTTTTAAAAATATATTAGAATTTTTAAAAAAGGAAATAATAGTTAAAATTTTCTTTCTCAAATTTCGGATTTTGGCTTTTGAAATAATTCTTTCGAATTTCCGTTTTCAAATTTTGCTTTTTAGACAAAAATGAAATTCATTCAATTAGAAAAAATTCTAAAGGTTTTAACTTCTCATTTCCTAAAACTAAAATTATTTCTGGTACTTTAAAATTATTTCTGGATTTCAATTATTAAATGACTCGTTCTCAACTAATAATTTTTCCTTTTGGCAACTGAGCAGAATTTCTGTTGAAGAGTAGAGTTCCTGGGTCTATTGACTTTAACTCCTGTCGCAAGATGCTTATTATCAATGTATATGTGCGCAATAGAAAAAATTATTAAATTAAATTAGGTTTAATGTTACCAGTTACATTAATATAAAAATTAAGTTTAAAACCTTCAAAAAGTAGAAGGGTAAGATAAATTTAAAAATTAGAAATATATTAAGATTAAATACACTGCTGGCCACCCAAATTGCAACACCAAGAAAGACAAGAGATATCACAACAAAATTTATTTTGTAGATAACATGTTGACCAAGTATCAAATGATTAAATTTATAGACTTCTGTGAAGTGTGGTTCCTGCCAAAATCAGTAGCCAGCGTAGCCGCCATTGCTGGAGATCACCGCTGCCACACGCCTCGGCATTGATTCAAAGAGACTTTGGATGAGTTCTTGGGGTACAGCAGACCAAGCAGTTTCCACACGTTGCCAAAGTTGATCTGCTGTGGCAGCTTGGGATGGAATCTGGGTCAATCGTAGAGCAACCATGGACCACATGTTTTCTATCGGCGAAAGATCCGGAGAGCGAGGCGGTCAGGGAAGCAATTCAATCTGGCGATTGACGAAGAACCGTTGGGCAATGCGTGCCACGTGTGGTCGCGCATTATCCTGTTGAAATATGGCTGTGGGCAAGCCCTGAAGGTAAGGAAGGACAACTGGCTCCAACACCTCGGAGATGTAGCGCTGGCTGTTTAAAGTACCGGCAATGCGTACTAGAGGTGTGCGAGAGTGATATCCAATACCGCCCCATACCATAATATCCGGTGCAGGACCAGTGTGGCGGCGCATAACGCAGCTGTTCAGCATCCTCTCTTCACGGTGTCTCCAGACTCGAATGCGACCATCGTGGCGTTGCAGACAGAAGCGTGACTCGTCAGTAAAGACAATTTCATTCCATTCTGCCGTCCACATCCTTCTGTCATCGCACCATTGGCGGCGGAGACGTCTGTGGTTCTGCGTCAAGGGTAGACAAAGCAATGGACGTCTTGCGGACAGATCACTCTGCTGTAAACGGCGTCGAATGGTACGCGCAGACACTGGATAATGCGTTACAGACTGCATGTGCTGTGCTATGGTTCGTGATGTGACTGAGCGATCCGTCACCGCCTGAGTTTTGTAAGTACGCTTTTTTAGAACGATAACATTTTTTTTATTAAATGTATTTGGTATATTTTGGATGCTGAACATCTAGCAAATGCCGATAAATCGTAAAATTGACATTAATAGGTGCAGAAAACCGAAATATTTGTCCATCAAAATTTTCGATTTCGTGAAATTCGAAAATTTAATGTAGGTAATATTATAAAAATGTGTGTATCCTTAAAGATGAAGATTTGTAAAACACATGGAAATAAAAAAATTGTCGATTGGAGGACGGAAAAGTTGAATTTTGCATGCATGAAAATAGTAGAAATTTGCGAAACGGAAAGGAGCTTGCCCACCCGGAGTGTCAGCTGTTTCAGCTCTCTTCTTCCATTGAGTTTGGCGGTTTTAAATGAATAATTAAAAAAGTTTAAAGTTTTGAAAGTTGAGGATAGCATCAGTACACACGTCTCGCCCGTCCACGTATATCGGTATCAGTCGCGATATCCTGCTATGCTCGGTTCGCGAGATTATTCCGTCCCCGTGTCTGCTGACTGACAAATTAACATTTGTTTACCTTCAGCTGTTAATAGTAAGACTAGCTGAGTGGCAACCCGATGTGTTACTTTTTCGATTTAAAATGAAATGTTTTTATTTCTTAAAGGTTAAAAACTGTTTAATGACTTTTAAAAATATATTAGAATTTTTAAAAAACGAAATAATTATTTAAAATTCTCTTTATCAAATTTTGGTTTTTGGCTTTTGAAATAATTCTTTCAAATTTCCGTTCTCAAATTTTGCCTTTTAAACAAAAGAGAAGTTCATTGAATTAGAATAAATTCTAAAGATTTTAACTTCTCATTTCCTAAAACAAAAAATATTTCTGGTGCTTTAAAATTATTTCTGGATTTCAATTATTAAATAAATGACTCGTTCTCAACTATTTTGGCATTTGGTTATTTTCCATTTGGCAACATGGCTGAATGTAAATATTACATCTCATGGGGCAAAAATTGCTTAAAAAAATAGAAAGACAGTTCTGATGAATTCAAATTTGGTGGCGGAAGAATCCTCATCATTTCCTAATTAATTAGAAACAAATTTCACGAATTTCCTGGAATTATTAGTGAGTAAAATAATAAGTCGAAAAATTACGAACTCGGCATTCAAGTTACATTAAATTACAATGGCGATCAGTGCGGAAAATTTCAAAAGTGAGTTTTGTAAGTACGCTTTTTTAGAATGATAACATTTTTTCTATTAAATGTATTTGGTATATTTTGGAAGCTGAACATCTATAAAATATCGATAAATCGTAAAATTGACATTAATAGGTGCAGAAAACTGAAATATTTGTCCATCAAAATTGTCGATTTCGTGAAATTCGGAAAACTGCTTTGGGGAAAAAGCTTCGTTTGCAGTGAAAAACATTTTTAACTTTTTGAAAATGTGCATATCCTTAAAGATGAAGAGTTGTAGAACACATGGAAATAAAAAATTTGTCGACTGGTGGGCGGAAAAGTTTAATTTTGCATGCATGAAAATATTGGAAATTTGCGAAACGGAAAGGAGCTGGCCCACCCGGAATGACATCTGTTTCTATTACCCGCTTCTTTTGAGTTCGGCGGTTTTAATTGAATAATTTAAAAAGTTTAAAGTTTTAAAAGTTGAGGATGGTATCAGTGCACGCGTCTCGTCCGACCGCGTCCATCGGTACCAGTCGCGATATCCTGCTATGCTCGGTTCGCGAGATTTGCCCGTCCCCGTGTCTGCTGACTAACAAACTAACATTTGTTTACCTTCAGCTGTTATTATATAGATGCTGGCCACCTATACGTTGCCCCCTTAAATGAATGGCCAGCAGTCTCGCGGTGTACGTACAGGCGAATGTCTAGCGATAAAGTGCCTCCGCGTTCGAAAAAAAATGTGTTAACATCAACTACATACTGCTTGCTCCAGAGAGGCGAGTACGCCGCCAATTTTTTTTTTTATTTTTCCGATGTGTACGGGAAAAAAAAATGATGGTGCCAAATCTTAAATGATAAATTATGCTTGTTTCAAAAATACACATACAGTACACAATATGTCTTTGAATATCATGTATCACTGTGGATTAACATCAAAATGTCATTTCTTCATTGTCGCATTTTCAAAATGTTGATGCTGCAGATATCAGAAGCCAAGGCAATGCCACGTAGTTTACCGGGACCTTTTAAGTTTGTTCAGATATATTCCATATATTAAAAATGTTCAAACTTTAATGATGAAACTTATGTTATTAGATCTGTAATTCTAAATTTTTTTTGTTTGTTTTTAAATCTGTATGAACGAAAACACTTTGTCCGGCAAGAGTATTTTATGATACTTTAAAAAATTTCTACAGAGAAGAAATTCATTTCGTAACTTTGACATTATTTTCTGAAATCTAGGTGGAAAAGACTCTTTCATGACTTGTTTACCGCTTCGAAAATATCATTTGTGTTGGAATTAACCTTTATTTTCGGTCATAACAATATTACTTTAACTTTCAAATTCCTATTACTATGCAATAATAGCTGATTGGTTGTGACGTCAGCATGGTATCTGACTTTACTTTTACTGAGGATGTAATTGTGCTATATATATGGAGATCACCATGTTACTTGCTAGCTAGCTTGATGTATGTTAAATGAAGTTTTTGTAAATTATATTTTTAAAGACGAGATGTCTTCTTCAGAGAGGGGCTTGCAACAGGGAGCCTCCCTCTCATGCCTTTTGATTAACTTGGCTCTAGAAAAGATTATAAGGGATTCTGAGATAAATACTAGCGGAACCATCCTACAGAGAACAATCCAATTGATTGCTTTTGCCGATGATATTGATATCATTGGGTGAACTAGACAAGCTGTCGTTGAGGCTTTCGTTTCACTTGAGAATGCAGCGGGAAAGATTGGTCTAACCATCAATGAGGATAAAACTAAATTCATGATTGCAACAAGTAAAAAAATAGATACAGCCCCTCTGGAGATCAATAACTACACATTTGAGAATGTAAAGCAATTTAAATACCTGGGCACAATGATCTCAAGCTGCAATGATCTAAAAATTGAAATTAAAAGCAGACTAGCCATGGCTAATAGATGTTTCTATGGCCTTCGAAACCAACTAAAATCCAAATTCATCAGCATTAAAACAAAAATAAGTCTATATAAGACCCTGATAAGACCTTGTAGCGTACTGGAAGTATAGGGTTATTTTTCCCCAAGACCTCACAGAGTGCACGACACACAGCTGTGTGTTTATCGGGCGGTTTCCCTAACAAGTGGTGAGGGTAACTGTTTGGAAAAATAGAAAATGTTTTCACCCCCTTCATAAAGCTGTATGCCCTAGCGATAGCTCTGCGACTTTTGTCACGGGAATGCGATAAAGTTTCGGCGTTACGAAGAAAATGTCATCAACTGAGTGCCGGCCCCTCTCTGAAAAACAGGCGCAATTTCGTGGAATTGGGAGGGTCACCGAAAAAGAAAATGCGACAAGATATAGGCAGAGAGTTGGAGAATGGAGAGACGCTGCTTAGACTGCGCCCTGAGTGGACGTGGTTTTTTTAGGCTCCTGTGTTTTTGGGCCGGAATGGGTCCTGGAGCGCGCATTGTGAATCTGCACGTAAATTAAGTGATTATGTCGAAAGTGTCTAATGTTTAAATTTTTTTGTAAATAAATTTGCTTGTTAAGTTTCTGTTTTAAAAATTGGCTTCGCATTTTATTTAGGACTCTGCCCTTTTTTAGCATGGATCCTATAGTTGTGTATTTTTTTTTAAGAAAGCATCAGAGACTAGCCTTAAACTTTTACCGTGACGCCACAGCTATTATTAATTGGTGACCAGCGGATGAGATCCGTACTTGTTTTTAAAAGCAGAGTTCAGTATGCCAAATTGCGGCTCATTTTCTCGGACCCATAGAATGTGAAGATTTAATTACTCCGCCATAGTAGGGGAGGACCGTGAAAGTTCATCGTGAGGTCATCGTCTCAGCTTCGCAGTAGCGGATATTGTGATAGTAACCCCAGTGCTCCAGTGCTTTTTTTCATGGTGCGGTCAAGAATCCCTTCTCGAAGAGGGTGTTTTCAGAGGTCTTTGACCCCTGTGTTTTCCCCTGCGCAGTGAAATTGAGAGTGTTTGCCGGCTGATGCAGAGTTTCATTTTCTGCGTATTGTGTGTTGCGGTCAAGATATCCTGGATGTGAATGTGTTCAACGGTGTCAGCTGTGTTTTGAGATAACCCTTGCGCTGTTGCCTGCAAAAAGGAGTAAGTACTGCTTTTATATACTCAAAGTTGCATTGTATTTTTTTTTTTGGGATAGGTATCTTTCGGAAATAGTTTTAAGTTTCAAGTTGGGATGAATTGGTTGAAAAATAAGTATCAGTGCAATTGTTTTGTGGGGAAAAGTAGTGTATTTTGCAACCGTAGTGTGTACATGTAACGTGTGCTAAACTAGCTATGCTGCAAGAATTGGTTGCAATTCTTATGGAGGGTAAAAACTACCCTGGTTGTACTGTTTAAAATATTTAAAAAAATAGATACAATGGTATTTTTTTTCTCGATAATTTTTTGAAACAGTTATTATTGAGTTTTTGATTTTTGGAGGTAAAATACCTGTTGCAAACTGTTTGTTTAAAAAAAATAGATACAATGGTATTTTTTTCTCGATAATTTTTTGAAACAGTTATTGTTGAGTTTTTTTTTATTTTGTAGGTAAGCTACCTATGGCAAACTCTTTGTTTTAAAAAAATAGATACAGTGGTATTTTTTTTCTCTCTATAATTGTTTTAAAAGAATTATTATTGAGTTTTTGTGCGTTAACTAACGTTGCTAATTAGTAAGTTCTAATTGTTTTCAAAGGTCAACTAAACTAGTGCCTTTGTGTGTTGGATATACAAACTGTATATTCCAGTTAATGCTTGTAGCGGTATAAGTGTTAATTAACGTTTGCTACTTAGTTATTTATTGAGTTCTTAAAAAAGGTTGACTAAACAAGTTGTAATAAAGCGCCTTCGATTTTAAAGAAAAATTAAATTTTTTAGAGAGATAAAGTGATTGAAGGCTATTTTCATTACATTTTGTTAGAAAGTTAGGAAGCCGCCTTTTATTAGAGGACGGGACAGTCGTCTTTGTGAATTAGCCAATTTAAAAGCGGCTAAGCGAAACGGGGGATCGGTGGTTTCCGATCCTAGACAAGATTAGCGGGGATTGGAGCCACAGTTGACGTTAAAGTAAAATAAACTATTGTCAACAAATTTATGAGGGTCTATTTGGGAGGTAGATCTCAAAACACGTGGACTGGACTTTGGGTGGTCTGGATTGTGACGCAATGAAAGGAGTGCATGTGTTGAGGGGTTATCCAATCAAAGAAATGAAAATTGATGCAAGTGGTGGATTATTGAAAGCTTTCCTGAATGGTTTAGGAGTTTTGAGAAGGCGTGGACAATGATGTGAAAAAATAAAATAAATAGAAGACTTAGAGTTTTTTCGAGGATTCACTCTGCATGCGGGCCCGGGTTCCCTTTTCCCGGTGCTTTAGCATCGCAGGTGATGAAGGGTTGTTATTTTAGCTGTCGAGGAACAGTTGAGCTTTCCCGGGAGTTTCCCGAAGAAGATGTCGTTTAGCGGAGCAGAAATCCGGTAGATGTATCCCGGTATGATAGCCTCATGATCTTGTATAGGAGTGATTGCTTTTGATGGTGATGAAGATCTGGTCGCTGCCTTCACAAAAGAAATAAATAGAGAGAAAGTGTGGAGAGAATTGCGCCTTCATATTGGAGTTTCGATTGAGTCGTCTCGGAGAAGAGAAAAGTTTTTGATAGAGAGAGTTTGAAGACAGCATGTCCTGATAATTACCCCATCTTTCGAAAGGAGCGGAAGCAGCCTACGACATAGCCACGACAGGTGTCCATGAAAGAGCAAAAAGCCTACAATAGATGACCACGACCGAGGCCCACGTCAACCTAAGATGTTGAGTGTAAACTACCTAGAAGGAAGGAGCGATACCCCATGCCTAAGCCGAGCTTTGACACCCGAGTCCCAGTGCGGTATCATCAAACTGAGTAAGTGAAAGTCATTTTTTTTGTTCAGACCCCACCATGCTAAATGAAAGATTAGTGCGGGAACAGTGTTTTTAAAAGATAATTTTGATGGATAGGAGTTCTTAGCTATGAGTTAGTTTAATATTTATATGCTCCCTGAATCCAAATGGTATAGGATAAATGATATACTTCTCATTGAAGATAAATTGAAAAGAAATACTAAAAGTTAATGAAAAATGAGTAAATTCTGTACTGAGTTTGTTGTTGATATTGTGTTTGAGTAAATTGTAAATAGTAGTGTTGTAAATAAATTAGTTTTTTTTGTAAATATGAAAATTTAGTCAGTCATCCTTATCTTCGCAGTTGACCTAAAGGAAAGTTATTACCTAGTTATTAGAAGCAAAGTTATTTGACCTGATCGTTTGCCAGAATGTCTAGAACCTTGGGTTGTTTTCAACCAAATAAATAATAAAACACAACGCACCCAAATAATTCCTTAAAAATAAATAATTTGTACTAACCAAAATAAATTACGAAACGCACCCAAAATAAATATTTAAGACAGGCAATACGACACTAGTGCCTTTGTGGAAAATATACAAGCTGTATATCTCAATTATTGCAGCGGGATAAACGATAAATTAACGACTTGCTATGTAGAAGTATTTTTTGTGTGTTATTGAATGTTAAAAAGGTTAAACTAATGTTTTGATTTTGAAAAAGTTATTATTGCAGTTTTGAAAAGTTAAGCTAACGTATTGTATATGAAATTTTTGGTATTTTGTTTAATTATGTGCATGATTCCATTGTAAACTACATGGTTTCACGAAGAAAATTCAATTGAAAGTGTATTAGATATTTTGAGTTTTTTTTTATTTACCTAATTTGTGTTTATGACTTTGTGATTGATACTGTGTATAAAAATGGCTTACCTAAGCAGGGGTAGAAAACCCCAGATGCATTAATAATCCATCTAAAGGAATTAATCGAGAGTAGTCCAAATCATGAGGAGAAAATTTTTAGGAGTCTTCTTGAGACTATTATGGAGGATAGATTACAGCAGGAAAAAACTACTAGGGAAAGGGAGAAAGCGGAAAAAGATAGGATTTTTGCTATGGAGAAAGCTGAAAGAGATAGTATTTTTGCTATAGAGAAAGCGGAAAATATGGGATTTTGCTATGGAGCAAGAGGAAAGAGATAGGGCTTTCCAATTACAAAAATTACGAATTGTGTATCAGGCCCGTCTGGCGACCCTAGAATATCCCCAGAATACTGCAAGGGAATCTTGTGCTGATTCTCGGAAACTGGCTCCTGGTAATACCGATTATCGGAAGCCCAGCTACCCCAGAATTACAAATACTAAGCAGGAAGAATCAGGGATTTTGTCTAAGTTAAGGGAAACATTGAATTATGGTTTTGAGCAAACAGAAAATGGGGAAGTAGATTTGTGCTGGGAAAACAGTCGTGGAGCGGACCCTGCTCCACAAATTTGTGTGGAGGGAAAGGAGAGATTGGTTTACGGTTTCGAGAACGCAGACAAGGGGAACGTAGTGCGGGAGATTTTGCAATCGTGGGAACGCGGGACTGAGATAGTTTCGAAGTCCGAACAGGGCCAGAGGGGGGACAAAATTCCCCCGTAAGAATTACGGTAGAACAGACTCAGGCGGGAGTGTTGGGTACCTCATCCGCGGACGAACCTCACTTAGCTCAGATTACAAAAGGGAGAAGTATAGTTGAGTAGGGAGAAATTACGATAGACGAGGGGGTAAGCTTGCCATGTTTTGAAAACATTCGGAGAGTTTCTGAGAAGGTCCAGCAGAGTTGCGGGGAAATGAAGGAAGAGCTACTGTTAGGGCAGGAGGTCGATGAACCCTATGAAAACGACTCACGTTTGAAGGATAGAAGCGAAGACTTAAAATAATTTTAAGTGATCCCGGGAGAGTTAGAAAATTTCAGAATTGAAAAGGGAGAAATGGATATGAGATGAGATGAAGGACATGAGGGTAAAAAGGTGTTAAGTTTAGAAGGGAATTTGGAAGAGTCGATAGAGATAGATGTAGAGATGGCAAATTCTGTGGTCGTTTCAGAAGCTGGAATTTCGGTTAAGAGATCAGGGTTACCTGCAAGGGCCAAATTATCCAATCCTGAGAGTTCCGGTTTTTCTTTCGGGTTAGGAACTAAACATCTTGCGTCGGGAGAGGTGATGAGAAAGTGCAAAGAGTTGATTTCAGAGGTAGATCGGTCGGGAGAGAAATTGATTGATTGGTATTTCGTTTCGGGTTGTAAGCCTGGAATGAGTTGCACTATGCATCCACGTGTGTTTCATATGGGTATCATGTTTTTGTATTTTTTAATTATTAATAAGTGGATAGCCCATGTTGAAAGCCCAGATTAATACACAGGAGGTTGATTTACCTTATATTGTTTGTATGTGTTATTAAATTGATTTTTTCTTATGCAATAGAAAGGTATATAAATATTGTATTTTGGTATGTGTATTTAAGTGTTTATTAGTATTATTTTTGTTTCTTATCAGTGAAGGAATATTGGTTTGTGGAATTTAAGTGTTTTTATTGAGAATGACATCCCGTACAAAATAAATGCACTGAACGCGAATGTAATAGGTTATTAATTTTCAAAAATTTTGGTTATGTGTTTGTTTAATTTTGTTTGCGACTTGGGTGTTAAGAGTGGTGCTGTTTATGTGATCTTGAGTCAACTCTTCTGTATGCGGTGCACAAACTGTGCCACTTGTGATTCACGTGTGTTCGACGGACCAACTTTTTCCTCTACGAAGAAAAAGTTTCCTGGAGCGTGGAGGAGCAGTAGCGTACTAGAAGTATGGGGTTATTTTCCCCCAAGACCTCACAGAGTGCACGAAACACAGCTGTGTGTTTATCGGGCGGTTTCCCTAACAAGTGGCGAGGGTAACTGTTTAGAAAAATAGAAAATGTTTTCACCCCCGTCATAAAGCTGTATGCCCTAGCGATAGCTCTGCGACTTTTGTCACGGGAATGCGATAAAGTTTCGGCGTTATGAAGAAAATGTCATCAACTGGATGCCGGCCCCTCTCTGAAAAACAGGCGCATTTTCGTGGAATTGGGAGGGTCGCCGAAAAAGAAAATGCGACAAGATATAGGCAGAGAGTTGGAGAATGGAGAGACGCTGCTTAGACTGCGCCCTGAGTGGACGTGGTTTTTTTAGGCTCCTGTGTTTTTAGGCCGGAATGGGTCCTGGAGCGCGCATTGTGAATCTGCACGTAAATTAAGTGATTATGTCGAAAGTGTCTAATGTTTAAATTTTTTTGTAAATAAATTTGCTTGTTAAGTTTCTGCTTTAAAATTTGGCTTCGCATTTTATTTAGGACTCTGCCCTGTTTTTGCATGGATCCAATAGTTGTGTATTTTTTTAAGAAAGCCTCAGAGACTAGCCTTAAACTTTTACCCTGACGCCACAACCTGTTGTCTTATACGGGAGTGAATGTTGGGCCCTGAACAGGGCAGAAGAAAATCGTTTATTGATTTTTGAAAGAAAAATTTTGAGGAAGATTTTTGGACCAATTATGCAAAACAACGTTTGGAGAATCGCCTATAATCACGAAATATATAAAAAGTATGGCGAATCCGACATCTTAAAGGTGGCAAAAGCATCTAGCATTAGGTGGCTAGGCCACATATTCAGATATGATGCCACGTTTCCCACAAAAAAAGTCACCTTTTCAAATTTGGAGGGAAGGCGACGAATAGGAAGCCCCCAATCAGATGGTTCGATGAGGTTGAAAAGGACCTAAGAACAATTGAGTGAACCGATGGAGGGCCATTGCACGGGATCGAGCTAGGTGGGGAAAAATTGGCAAGACAGCCCTGGCCTGTAACAGGCTGTAGTGCTAGCGAAGAAGAAGAAGATGTCTTCTTCATTAAAGAATTTATTTTACTCTGCGTTTTTTTATTAAGCCCCTTACATTGAAACCAGCCTAAAAATTTGAAATAATGCAGCGGTTGTTGTCTGCGGCAAAACATTTCGTACAAAACAATACTTATAAAACGAGCTACTATTATACGCTCTCTTTCTCAATGCAGTTGTGCGTAAACTGTGGGTGACAAAAAAGAGGGGTCGCGCAGAGTTTTAAGTAAATTTATATCATATTGAATTATTTTATAAAAAAGAAAGACTTTAAATTTTTTATAATTACTTATTTTTTATATTATTATTTATGTTTTTCTATGTTAAAAAATATATGATACTAGTCGGTACCCGTCAAAACATTACGGCTGGATAGTAAATAAATGTACTAATAGAAAAATTATACTCAACACATCATTGCCAAAGCTGAAAATCATAATATTAAGAATAGAGAAATACACTTAATATTAAGAATAGAAAAAATAGAGTTACTCAATAGCGCGAAATAAAAATTTTCCGTCAGGTTAAATTCTATATCTCACAAAAATAATTAAAAATAAAAATGACAGAGAGGGAGCTAGAGAGATTCCTCGGAATAAACAAATTAACGTTCTTATGCGGCCTCGTATTTAGTAAGTATCTAAATTCAGATTTAAGCATGTCACTGAGAATGCGCAGAAACAAATTAATGTGTTTATGCGGCCTCATGCTTAGTGAGTATCTAAACCCAGATTTAAACATGTCACTGAGCATGCGCAGAAAGCAATATTTTTAATTGTAAATTATCACTAATTAATAGAAATTGTGGTTACAAAAACCAAATTTGACAAATCTACAGATTACAATCTTCCGTTTCAGACCAAAATGAAGTAAATTGATGCAGTAGTTTTGTCTCACGGATTGTCCAAAGAATCGGCTTAACAACTTAAATATATGATACGATACTGCTAAATAAGGTGTCAAATAGTTTTGCAATACTATACTTACATTACATCCGTTCGCTATTACCTGCATGTGGGAGCTTGGGTTTTCAAAATGAGTAGCCATAAAAACCAAACGAGACTGAACCCGGAAAATGATACGAGAATAGAACTCTCGAATATTTCACCAAACATTAAACAAATACAATATATCTATGGTGTCCGGAATGAAGGGCTTAAGTCAAAAACAGTGATTTAAATATACCAAGTTGTTAGTTTTTATACCAATAACAGAACAATAATTTTGACTTGAGTCTTTTGTGCAAAGAAATGCACTTTTGTATACAAAATTGATAGACTTAAACCTTCTATACAACTCAAAAGATTTTTGGTTTTTTTATCAATACTAACAAATGTCTAAAAAACACTGTTTCTGACTCAAGCCCTTTATACTGGGCACCATAGATTAAGGCCGTCTGCACACGAAGCAACTCAAAAGAAACTGATAACCGACTCAAATCACTAACCAGTCCGTGATGAGTCGCAACCTATGTAATTGAATGGAGCCACGCACACGGCGCAACTGGTTACAAACCCGTCCGACGGGTTTGTAACCAGTTGCGCCGTGTGCGTGGCTCCATTCAATTACATAGGTTGCGACTCATCACGGACTGGTTAGTGATTTGAGTCGGTTATCAGTTTCTTTTGAGTTGCTTCGTGTGCAGACGGGCTAAATCTGAGGTCCAGGCGCACCCTTCTAGTTAATTGTTTTCGAATTTAGTTTTATATTGATAAATGAACTTTATAATTTCCAGTGTTTTAATATGAGACTCATAATTTCGAAAACATGCTCTTTTTAACCATGTTTTTAGTAACTTGCTTTCTTGTTTGTTTGTGTGTGTGTGTGTTTGTCCAGTAAAAATCTTGCAATCGATTTTTAAATAACTTCCCGACTAGCTAGACATTTGAAACTTTTAGAATAGCTCAGAACACGATGACAATGCATTCTTTTGATACTTTTAGCCATATTTAAGCAGAATTGAAGTCATTTTCAGTTAATTTTGTTTTGTAGACTGGTGCAGCCATCTATCGGCCCGGACGGGAACGAAAAGTTAAACGCAAGTTAACTTCCAATTAACTTCATTTTCTTTCAAGTTGATGGGATAATTCATCAAAAAATTTTAAAAAAGTATTTATTAATACATAGAATTGTCAAGTTTATATGATTCAACAGAAAATTTAAAAACTTGGTATATAAAAAGTTCTTTTTATCTTGTAATTATTTAAATTTTAATTTCCCTTAATTTATGCCTAAATGAAATACAAATGCACATTAATATTTAAACGCGAAGTTTTAGTCACGCGAGGTTTGTCGAAAACAAGCGCAGAAGGTAAGCAAAACATTTCAAAAAAATTTTTTATTGTGCTAAGTACTAGTAAATATAAACCCAAAATCTACAGTCCATTGATTTATTAAATTGTACGTCAAAATTTGCTTATTCAATTTTGTTAACGTTTTCCTAATTAAAAAAAATGACAAACCACCAAAAAATTTTCACTTCGGTCTAAGGTTTTTTTTATAAACAGATAATAGGTAGCGGTCGAAAAAAGTTTCCTCACCTCTGTCGTAACGCAAATTGATTTATGCATCTGCCCGCTGAATCGAAGTGCCTTTATTATACAAAGCTGTTTATACTTGTAACTCATAATGTGACATCAGCATGTTTACAACATAACTCGCTGTGTTTTAGACATGGTAATTCACAGGAGCCTTGTTTTTCTTGTGTCCCTAATAACTAAAAGCTCCAGGAAGAATACTTCTCCTTTGTGTTTGTTAAAGTTTCAGTGTTCGTCGATGGTTTAAATTTACTTGCGTATCAGACAAAATGTCCTTGATACATAGTATAAAAGATATTTTTGTCTGATAGTGCTCAAAAGAGAGTTGAAATGTCAGGGTCTTATTAATAACAGATAACGATTTTTTCTGGTTGTTATCTCATCTTTTTTAATCATTCTTTACGCTATTGAAAATGTTTTCTATGAGAATATGAAAGAATTATATTGCTATAAAATTACGCTAAACAGTACGCATAAGTTTAATTATGACCTTCAGTTTCCTTGGAGGAAAAAAAAGAAAAGAGAGTCAATGTTAAGAAGATTTGAACTCATAATCAAGACAGAATAGTGCTTACAACAAATATTTTTTCCATTTTGTTGGACTATTCTATAAAAAGGCGCATCAGGACTGTAATTACATGCATATATTACTCTTATACTATAACTTCAATAATGCTATTGTAACATGTTTCAAAATATCATTTTCTAAATTTTAATTGATATTGGTCCAAAACCTCTTAATGGACATCAGAAGGTCCCTTTTCCCCCCTTTTCTTTCTTTTTGGTAAAATATGTTATTTAAAAAAATAAATTCTTTATTATTGCCAGTAAAATCTTTCTTTTTCTAAGCAGCAATTGGTATTGAATACGATGCGAACACTTTTAACTTCTGAAGTCAGTCACTTAACCCTTCAGCGGGCGCGCCAATTTTTGGAACACCAGCAGGTGCGCATGGCACAAAGTGCAACGTCTCTTTCAACATTGATTATTCCTTTTGTAATAAACCTTTTTTTTTCAAATTTAAAATAATAATTCTGCGTTTTAGAACAAGATATAAAATGTTGATAATATTGAGATATATTTATAATTAAAGGCCAAAGAATGCCGATACAATCCCCTTATTTCAAAACTGTCCGGTTTATTAGATCTAGAGACAACTTGCAAATGGATTCCTATTATGTCCAAAAACCTATAAAACAATGAGAGAGCCCATCTTCGTGATATGCGGGATACCGTGTAATAGCTGCAAATTTGATCGACTGCATCAACTCCTGCTTTTGTCGTATTGTAATCCAGCATAATCGCTGGTTTACCACGGTTAAATCACGACTGGCAAGGAATGGAGAGGAATACAAGAGTCAGAAAATCAGACCTGCATTAGAAAGGGTGTAGCTATAAATAGAAACTGCTTAGAACATTTAAAACTTACATATAAAAACAAACCATTCAAAATTACGAATATGTTGCACTTTGTACACGGGCGCGCCCGCTGAAGGGTTAAATAAAAGCCTAAAATAAAAGAATGAAATCCAGCCAGAAGTAATAATTATTTTTCCCACAATGCAAACTGAATTTATTTATTTGTTTGGTAAATCACTTATAAAACATAATTGAGAAATATAAGTTCTTTCGTTATATCAGCTCATAACAGAATAGAAAACTTAAGTACATCACAAAACCAAGGGCAAACGTAAAAATTACGAGTCCAACTTTTCTATAAATCCTTTTGATCGTCTAAAAAGATGAAATAACGTGATGTACATTATTAAGTTAAATGATAAACTTTGTACAAATATTTGTGGCATCCATAAGCGTTTATGTCACAGCAAAGATCTGCTCAAATATATTCCGGCGAAGTGTATAGCAAAATAAAGGAAACTAGTAAAGAGTTCGTCTAACAGAGTTTTTTATTGACTTTTGTGACATTGGTTGGCGGTATCAAAATAATACGTGAAAGCGCTTTGACTTTCCTCTCCAACGTCATTGTTCTCTATATTCCCTTATTTATTTATCTACATCGACAGATAGATAAAAAGATATCACTTGGTTGTAATGTCTTCGGAGATATGATTTTGCTTTAGTTGCTTACGTGGGGATACTGACAACATGCATGTGTAGAGACTTTAGTGGTTCTTTTCTATTCGTTTTGCTTTTTGGGGTGAAAGTCATTTCTAATATGGGTCAGGACTCCCAGCGGGAGAAATGTAATAAACCTAGACTGCAACAAAAAAAAAACCCAGATGTAATTAAAAAAACCAGCTTTAAAAAATATTTTTTTATAAAAAATGGTTATAAAAAATATTAGTAAGATAATACACAGCCAATTTTCTAAGATAACTTGAAGCTAAAAGTTCGTTTTATCATTTACTTCCAAATTAATTTTCTCAAAGTCTTTTTGCTTTCGATGAATGTTTCTTATCCTCTATAACATGTCCCTTCTATTACGTTTACCCATCCTTTATAGATGACCTTTTATGACTTTTTACAAATCATTGGTTTTACATCACTGTTTTAATCATATTTACTCTTTTTGTCATGTTATGCATATTACCGTTCTTGTCATCCTTTTATATGACTTTTTACAATTATTGTTCTTATCACTTTTTATACCGTGGTTATTTGTTATGTTTAAATAGTTTTATATATGTGTTGTGGTCTGATCTTCACATGTGTTTGGCGCAGCTTGTCCTTTCTGGACCTTGCGCCATTAAACTTTAACAAACCAACCAACCTTCTATTACGTCTTTTACTAGCTCTGTTTTAGGCATCGATGTGTGACTATATTTTGACGATACCTATTTATTTCCTTTTTTTGCCATCACAACGATCGATTACGGTTTCAGATTTAAGAGATTTTGTGTCTTTTCTCGTGATTCTATTAACTTCTGAAAAAAAAAAACTCTTTCTACTGACTCAGAAGAATAAGTTAAAATAGTTAAATGGGTCATGAAGTTTGATAAGATTTCAAATTTGGGATTACGGAATCCTTTATTGACATTACGTAGCAAGTAGAAAAATTCTGGCAAGGTTTTGTAAGAAAAAGATACATCACGGTTCAATCGAAAGGATCTCCGCTTGTATCATTTTACATTCACTGAATCGTTTCCGTTCAAACACATACTAATGTCATTCTAAGCTGTATTTTTTTATTAAACTGTCTTTTTGTAATTTAATTATGCTTATAATGGGAAATAAATAGTAATTTTTTGCTATATTTTTAACCTACAGGGAAAAATCCCATATTTTGAGATATTTAAAAAAAAAACCATAAACCTATATGACCATTGAAAAACGTAGATCTGGGTTTAAACACCCAGGTTTTGGGTTCTTGTTTCGTAAACTCAGCTCAACAGTTTTATTTTAAGTAAGATATTTTGGATTAATTTATAGTTTGAAGGAAGATTAGTTTTGGGTTCTTATTTATTTATTTCAAATTTACGTATCATTGAGGAATTTGATTATTCATGCAAACATTCTTGAAAATGCATAGTTTAGTTTATTCGAATCAATAGATCATCAAAACTGATCTTTCGTGTTGCTTCTTTAGATAGTTTAACCTCCTTTTAGGAACGGTTTGTTGTCGTAGATTCATCTTTTTTTTTTTGCTCAAACCCCAGGATGAAAAAAAAACCATGCGTGAACAATAAAAAAATATTTATTTGAAATTATTTAGTATTTGAAAATAGAGTAAAAAATTTCGATACTCTTCCTTTATTGGTTGGACAAGCTGTGAACTTAGTTGAACCTAGATCCTACCTTCTGACAAACCATTTAATTTCGTTTTTTAAAGGCATATTTGATACGTGGAGTTGTAGGTAATTTTTTGTTAATTTATAAATTAACGCCTTTAGTTAAAATTAAGTAAAAAAATGAGCTGTTTCCTTTGCAAAATGACATAAAGAGTTTTAAATTTGCCACAACTTAATTTCATTTTAATCAAGCAATATATATATATATATATATAGATATGTGTGTGTGTGTGTGTGTGTGTGTGTAAGTAAGTGTTGAAGCTTCAATAAGAATTTTCGGGAGAAAAGCTTGTTGTCTGGAAGATATAATTGAAGTTTAATTACCTTGTGTTTAAAAAAATCCTCTGAGGGGCTGATATTAATCTAAAAAGAAGGAAAGAATAAACATGGAAAATTCCACTGGTTTTTCTCACTGCGTCTGTGCAGAAAATCATACACACTCAAAACATTATAATACAAACACATGCATTTATTTACAAATTCAAACCGAAGATTTTGCCCGACTAACTTCCTTTTACAGTAAATTTGATTTTCCGATTGAAAGTGCAATTATACCTGCATTTTAGCAATTGAGATGAAGGTCAGATCAATAAAGTTTCTTAGTTGCCTTACGGGGTGGGATAGCATGTGTCCCAAGAATACGGGCTCAGAATATATATATATATATATATATATATATATATATATATATATATATATATATATATATATATATAATATATATATATATATAATATATATATATATATATATATATATATATATATATATATATATATATATATATATATATATATATATATATATATATATATATATATATATATATATATATATATACAGTCTTCAAATTTAATCTTGAGCTATCTCTACCAACGATGATTCTTTCTCGTCCAGTTAGTAACAAGACAGAAAAGAAACCGTTCATAAATTCTAGATCAGTAAAGATCGTAACTAACCATCCCCGATAGCTACGAGACGACCGGTCGCTATAGTTACTTTGATTTTTCAATCAGCAACTAAATCCTCTATTTCGTGGATAGAAATGGAGAAAAATGTTTTCAAAACTACTGATTGGAAGAGAATGACAGACCATTTGATATTTAAGATTCAAGGATTTCTCCTCACACATACGACTGCAGAAATGTTCAACATTACGTAAATCTCAAAGTTTTTAGATAATTCGTCATTTGGAAACGTACATTTCTCATTCATTCACCTCCGAATTTTTTTTAAAGTTTTGTCTTAAGAAAGTTTTTTTTCAAAACTTTAATAGTTTTGATTTGCTGTGACTCTTTCGGATCATATAGTTTTACTTTTTCAATTTTTCTGTTTTTAGTCCTAAAATTATCGTATTTTTCTTCTTGCATAAATAACAAATTAAGAGTTCGCATCATATCAATCATATTTTTCTCACTAACAATATGAAACTCTACATAAAATTACATATATAGAATCTCTTACGCCTCTATATTTTATTCATATGTTTTCAGTCTTTAAAAGTAAACTTTCAAGAGGAATACAACCTACCATATTTGGCATTATAGGCTAACATTGTTCTAATTACTATCATGCCAGGTCGTTTACCGTTCTTAAACAATTTAACATTTAGTTTTGAACTCAAATGAATGTATGCATGATTATACATATTTATACGTAAGTATATGTGGAAGTATAAAAGTTTAGTACGTACGTATTTGAATATAAAAATTCATTCAAATAAAACTAGATTAAACATTTCATAATATGTCTGTAAACTACGTTCAAAAAGCAGTTTTTAAATAAGTTAGCTTGCTAAATGCTCAAAAATCATTTTAACTATTTTTTTTATAAGTTACCATATGATTGTATTTAATATTAAGGCTTCTGTGTACTAACCCTATTGGATTCACTCACCTCAATGTTAACATATGGAGAAAATGTGTCCAAGGATTGCCGACTTGGATTTAACGATTTTTCAAAAATTGTACTCCGTCATAGAGAAAGAAATTTAACACCTTGGGACATTTTTCGTTTTTTATTAAAAAATGCAAATAATATTTTAAATTTTAAATTATTCTTGGGAAAAATTTGGTATAGTGTGTTTTAAACTTTCCTTAATCACTTTGGAGAACGAAATTTATAAAATAAATCCTGTTGCAAGGTGCAGAAAAGTTCAGGCTATCTGAAAACACCATTTTTATTGGATGATCAACATTTATGTAGCTGTCAATAGTAGATACATTTTCTCCATAGGTTAACATTGAGGTGAGCCAAACCAACCTGATAAAGAAATCAATAGTTTCATAAATGCATCCAAACCAGAATTTGGAATCCCTTTTCAATCAAGAGTTGATTTCAAAATGGATAACTTTCTGATTTAGAAAATACCGTAAACCAAATCTGTCAAAATTCATTTATCTACTAGGGTTAGTCTACTAACCCTAGACCGCTAGAGTTAGTAGACAGTAGCCTTAAGATCATTTGTTATAAATGAATTTTGACAGATTTGGTTTACGGTATTTTCTAAATCAGAAAGTTATCCATTTTGAAATCAACTCTTGATTGAAAAGGGATTCCAAATTCTGTTTTGGATGCATTTATGAAACTATTGATTTCTTTATAAAACAAGCAATAGATTTTTTGTCCATCAAAACATGCCTTGTTTCTTAAATACTTACCTGAAAGTACAGCTTCGTAAAGATACTTTCACATGGAGAGAGGAATTGTCATAACAACGGCAATTTTTTCTTATATCCATATTTAGAAACTTAATAAATATAGAAAGACATTTTCAGGACAAAATATCACTTTAAGTAGTGGTTGAAATCTAGCAAAGGTCTCTTCATCGTGGCAAAAGAAAGGATTGTTGCAAAATGGTATTAAAATATGAAAGATAGGGTTTACAGCTCATCTTCTTGAAATGAAGAACGGATTACATTAGAAAAGGTGACTCTTCAAAAACCATTCCTTTCTAATAAGTTCTCACTCAGAAAGCAATTGATAGATCGCTTTTAACGTAGGATTACGTTCCTCAATAACGGTCCTGCAAAGAGAAAAAATTGTCCGGCGTCGCGAGCTATAATTTCGGCAGAGCGCCAAACCCAGAAGCAGTAAACAAGTTAAACAGAAAGTACTAAAATGCGTAAAAAAAAGGGAAAGAGGTAAGCAACGATAAGTAATCCTACGTAATAATCCGCGATAGTTTCGTTAGAAGACACTAGCTGAAATATTTTATAATATAATTATATCATCATAACTTTCAAACGAGTATTGCAACAAGAAACAATGCTTTAAATGAGCGAGAAGGCTGCTAAACTACGAAGCATTTAAACGAAAACAACTATTTCTCACGTATTAAATGACAATTTATTTGATTCTTTTTCAGCTGTTGATAAGAATTATTTTAAACAGTTTCCTTAATCCTTCTGCCGCACAGCTGAAACGAGAATTTCTCTGAGTTAGTTAATCGGGTATGGACTGATGGCCTTCCGCCAAGCTCTCGCCATCAAGTGAAATACATACCCAAGGAGTCACTTCTCGTCAGGTTTTATCAAACCACAAAAGTTTTATTTTATTACGAAAATAAAGACACGAAATCTCACCAATAGAAGTACTTACAAAAATTTTGCCTCCACCATCTGAAAGGGCAAAAGCTGTGGCTTTAAATTCGAATAGCTAGCTATCTTTCCCTTGTCACGCTTTTCGCTGCTCTCAGGCGCGCTTTTGATAGGAACTACCTGTGAGACCAATATGTTGATAAAGTTTAACAATATTTTCCCGTAGTTACTGGGGGATTTTTCAGCTTCATTGATATAAGTTATTTATATCTTATCATATAAGTTATTTATTCGTCATTAACTGGTATAAGCTATTTATTATTTAGTTTCATGATGATGAAATCATAGCATATGTGATTTAAAGAGGGATTTTAATAGATAGTTTCATGATAAAGATATAGTTTCATGACAAAATGACAGAGAGATAGTTTCATGACAAAATGACAGAGAGATAGTTTCATGCCAAAATGACATGGTATTTTCTATATCCATTATCATAGTGGATATAATTATAAGATAAAAAGAGCTATTTATATACCATGTTTTAAAATTTTCTGTTGAATCATATAAACTTGACAATTCTATGTATTAATAAATACTTAAAAAAATTTTTTTTGATGAATTATCTCATCAATTCGAAAGAAAAAGTAGTTGATTGGAAGTTAACTAGCGTTTAATCCCGTTCCGGCCGATAGATGGCTGCACCAGTCTACAAAACAAAATTAACTGAAAATAACTGAAAGTTAATTCAATTCTGCTTAAAGATGGCTAAAAGTATCAAAAAAATGCATTGTCATTGTTCTTAGCTATTCTAAAAGTTTCTAATGTCTAGCTAGTCGGGAAGTTAGTTAAAAATCGATTGCAATATTTGTACTGGACAAACACACAAACAAACAAGAAAGCGAGTTAATAAAAACATGGAAATAAGAAATATAAGCTCTTGTGAATCGCGATAAAGCAATCTCAGCTGCTGAAACGGTATTCAATCACACACTTTTGCTGAAATCATGGCGGCGGATAGGTGTGAAAAAGTATCTTATTCGTCATCTAAAAAACAAATGCTTTTTCTTTCAAACCATGATACAAAGCTTTCAAGTTAAACGCATGGTTCCGTGTATTCGAAAGAATGTAGTTTTTAAAACGTTCGGCGAAACTTTAAGTAGCCTTTTTAGAGCGAAAGTGGGTTTCAAGAGCATAGTAACATATCTTGCTGTGGAGGATGATTTTGATTTCCAGGAAGAACATTATAATATGAAGGGTGTTGTTATAAGAGAGAGAAACTTACTTAGCATAATCACCTCGTCGCAACACCATTTATTAATGTTTTTTATCTAATGTGGAGGCACTTTGTCGTGAGGCTTTCGCCTTTTCATATTCACCGCATTCTTACTGGCTACTATATTATAGGAGCACCAATTAGGTGAACCGTCATTGCTCCCTATGAGGGGACAACACGATAACGACCAAGCCTTCTCCGGGATTAGAACCTGAGCCCACAGTTTGAAAGAAACACTATGCTATGGAGGCAGAACACCATTTGCTGTAAGAGATGACACTGGTGGCCTTTCAAGTGAAGGAAATATTATAATCTACACACTGAAACGGTTATAACATTTCAGTGGTATCTGATCTGGGAGATAAGCTTTTCAATCATGGAGGAAAGTATAATTAGAAAAATGACGCCGATTTTCTTCCTCAATAATTCAAAAATAGTAGGAATTTGTAAGGAGTATTTTCTTTGCTGTCTCTAATAATGGTCTCTTCGCAGTTTCCCCCGTGCATTTCAAACAGATTTCTTATTCTCACAGCACAAATGCTCATTTCGTATTGTTTTAAAAAATAGCATCAAAGGTTTTCAACATCGGTGTCTCCCGAGAACCAAAATCTACAATCATCTAAAGAACACGTTCACGCAATAATGACTTGTTTGTAAATTTCTTTTTTGTGAGTGAATTCAGTCCCCCGTCTCTGCTTATGACTAAATAGCTTTCATTTCTATTAGAGTTCATTTCTTTTCAGAGCGTTTCTTTCTTCCCTCGTGTTGTTAGCCTAGTTTTCTCCAAACAATGTTTAGTTTGATCGGCTCCAACTCTATTTTTATTTTCCTTGTTTTTTATTTTCCAAGGATAAAACCTTTTCCTCAAAATTTTTAAAAGTATTGAGTTACGAATATTGAAAACAAATATCATGTACATTTGTTTCCAAAGAAGTTATCTGTTATCTAACTGTGTAAAGTATCAAAATTAGGTTATTGTTGAATACATAAATTGACATGTTTAAGTTCAATGTTGACATAAGTGAAACTAATTTTTACGTTATTGCAGCAAAAACAGCGTTTTATCCCTATCGAGGGAGGAATATACAACTATAAAGGCTGAGGTTCTGTTTTAAATTGTAATGAACGCTACTGTATTATTTATTTATTACTAGATGTTTTTCAGGAGTCACGCGGACATTTTGGACGACTCGGTTTGTCTCGGTCATTTTGGAAATTTTATTTACCCCTTCTAACATATATATCTATATACAGTGGCTCCCAAAAGTGTTCGTACACTTACGATTTTCAATGAAATGGGGGTCTATCCATTGATTAAAATGAATATTTCAGAATGGGTATTTAATAATAAGATCTATAATCTATTCTTAACAAAACTACATGAAATATTTTGAAAACATAGTAAAACTTTATTCTTAAGAAACAAATAATCCAAAAGTAACAAAAACTTTATCTCACAAAAGTCATCGTACACTTGTAAAAAATCTCTACATATTAGTAAATATTCTAATTTTTCGTTAAATTAATATTTAGTAGGATATCCTTTAGCATCCACAACAGCTTTTAAACGTCTGGGAATAGATTACTTTAGTTCTTTTGTAATTTTTGCATCAATGTTCATCCATTCTTCCATCATAATTGTTTTTAGTTCGCTTTTCGTGTGAATGTCGTGTTTTCGTACTCGAACCTCCAGTTCTCTCCAAATATGTTCTATTGGGTTTAAATCTGGCGATTGAGGTGGTGTTTTCAAAACTTGTGGACAATTATAGAGACACCAGATGCGAACGCTGAGAGCCGTGTGCTTAGGATCGTTATCTTGATAAAAAAAAAAAAGTTGTTTCCAATACCCAAATTTTGAGCTGATAATTTTAAATTGTCTCCTAAAATATTTATAAAAACAGCATGATTCATTATGCCATCAATAAATACCAAATTACCTAGTCCTGATGCTGACATGCACCCCCACACAAGGATACCTCCACCGGCATGCTTAACTGCTCCTACTAAGTTCTTGAGATTAAGTTCCTCATTTTTTTCTTCTCCATACAATTATACGCCCATCAGCACCAAAAATGTTCATCGGCAAATAAGACATTATTCCAATAGGTTTGGGGCTTATTTATCATTGATAGTGCGAAGGGAAGACTAAAGTTACTGTTTTTCTCACTCACAAAAAATTTTCTATGGGCAGAACGCCCATGTAATCCAGCTGTTCTGAGAACTCGTCAAAAAATTTCAGGTGAAATTGAAGTAGAAAATGTTTTATTGAATTCTGCAGCAACTTTTACAGCACTATTCTGATTACACTATTCTGATTCAATTTTCTAATTAAAAATCTCTGATCACGTTTTCTTAACTTTGCCGGACTGCCTTTTCTTACCTTGTTTTCGATCCAATTTTCTTCTTTAAAGCGTTTTTTCACATACTGCACAGTAGAATGGGATAAATTAAGTAATTTAGCAATATTCCGAACTGATTTACCACTACTATGATGAAAAATAATCAATTTTCGAATGCTGTTTGTTGTTTCTTTACGACTATGAGCCATTTTTAAATAATAAATAGAAAATTACGGAGTAGGCAAGCAAAAATTAAAGCCAAACGATATTTTAAATGCCACCACAATTCAAAAATAAAAATAAAGCACCAGACGATAATTTTAATTATGAATTTATCCGAAAATATTTCAGTGTACGATGACTTTTGTGAAATAAAGTTTTTGTTACTTTTTGATTACTGGTTTCTTAAAAATAAAGTTTTACTATGTTTTCAAAATATTTCATGTAGTTTTGTTAAGAATAGATTATAGATCATATTATTAAATACCTATTCTGAAATATTCATTTTAATTAATGTATAGACCCCTATTTCATTGAAATTCGTAAGTGTACGAACACTTTTGGGAGCCACTTTATATAAAACAGTTCCGTAACTGACTCATTCACTGACTGACATACAACGCGCAGACCAAACTGCTGGACCTAAAGGGCTGAAATTTTGCATGGGGATTCTTCTTATAGTGTAGGGGTGCACTAAGAAAGATATTTGAAAAATTCTTCATAGATTTTTTAAATTAAATTTTTAAGCTGTTTTAGTAACTTTTTTTAATTTGCATTTTAAATAATAATTTAAGGATTATAAAATTTATACCACGAAAAAAGATCATTAAAATTCCTTTAAAATAAGATCTTTTTCGAATCTTTACCTCTATTTTCTGATTTTTGGGGAATTTTTAAAGATTAATTTCTAGAATTTATTAAATGCTGATCACGTGATTTTTTTTTCTGGTACTTTAAATAAATTTATCGTCACGTGCATAACAACTAAATAGACAAAAAAATATTTTTTTCTTGCTAATGCGGCAGACGATTTATTTTGTCTATAAAAATATCCGTTACGATTTTTTTATAAATATATATATTTTTTTTGTACATCAATTGTATATATTGATCGTCGTATTTATTATAAATATATGTATATATATATATATATATATATATATATATATATATATATATATATATATATATATATATATATATATATATATATATATATATATATATAAATTTGGCATTAATTGCATACATAGACCGTTGTATTTAATTTGAATGTACTCCGTAGCGAAGCGCGGGTATTCAGCTAGTATATATATATATATATATATATATATATATATATATATATATATATATATATATATATATATATATATATATATATATTAGTCGAATCCGGTTAATTGGACCACCGGTCAATCGGACCATTCGCTTATTCGGACCGAATCCTAAAGAACCCAAGCAAATCCTATTGAATCAGGCTAATACACTGCTCAAAACAATTAGGGGAGCACATGGTTTTAACGAAATTACGCAAATACTTACACCGATAAGTAACATAAAATAAACCATCCATAATTTAAAGCCTAGCAGGAAACAGAAGAAGAAAACTTCATATGCAAATCAAATTTCATGACGGCAAAAACCAGAAAAAGAACATAAGGGCGGAAATCGGGATGTTGCAGAAACGTCTGTTTCACTGCCTTAACTGTGAAATTCGATTGCTCAGTTATTCTTTTTGAGAAAAGGTGACTTGAAAATGTCTCAACAACGTGATTTACCGGAATCCATGGCATGGCGTATTATAGGCAGACTTGAATCCGGGCAAACACAACGTAGTGTCGCGGACGCTGTTGGAGTCGCCAGAAGTGTCGTTGCAAGGCTGTGGAATCGATTCCAAGAAACATGGAATGTTAGACGTCGACCAGGGCAAGGTCGGCCACTCGCCACTACAGCAACTGATGACCGGTATATACTGTTAACAGCTCGTCGAAACAGAACAGACAATGCTACTCAGCTGCTAAGACAGTTGCTCTTGGCAACAGGACGAAGGGTGTCCAGCCAAACAGTACGTAATAGGCTTCATCAGGGAGGTCTCTATGCACGTAGGCCAATGGTCTGCATTCCGTTGACCTCACGCCACCATGCGGCCCGAAGAAGATGGGTTGCTGAACATCGAGATTGGGAGCAACATGACTGGAGCCAAGTGCAGTTTACAGACGAGTCCCGATTCAGTCTGGAGTGTGACACCCGACGTGTTTTGGTATGGAGGGAAAGGGGCACTCGAAATAACTCCACATTCGTTCGTGAAAGGTCACAATACAGACGAGCTGGTTTTATGGTATGGGGTGGAATAAGCATAGATGGACGTACGGACCTGCATATCATTCGGAATGGTACTTTGAAGGCCCGAAGGTATGCAGACGAGATCCTGAGACCTCATGTCATACCTTACACTGCAGCCATTGGAGATTCCTTTGTTTTCCAGCGTGATAATGCCAGACCGTATACAGCTCCTCTTGTGGAGAACATGCTTGAAGCTGAAACAATACATTGTATGGAATGGCCAACGTGCTCTCCTGACCTGAATCCAATCGAGCATGTTTGGGACATGCTCGGACGACGCATTGCTGCGAGACCAAGGCCTCCTTTTACTCTCAGAGACTTGGAGATTGCACTTCTTGAGGAGTGGAACAGTATTCCCCAAAGTCTTATCGATAACATCATCGCATCCATGGAAAACAGGTGTGCAGCAGTCTTAGCTGTTCGAGGAGACCACACGTCATATTAAAAATCTTACATAATTTCTAAACAATACTTTTTTTATCGTTTACATGTAACCAAATTGTTGCCATAAATCATCTTTTCATGTTTTTTCCATATTTTCAAAAAATTAAAGCCTAATTACAAATTTTTTTACGCTTTTTTTGTGTATTGCGCATTGATACGCGTGTACTATCCATTTTATGCCAATACGTGGCTGTCTCGCACGGTTATCTTAACTTCTTTGCTTGCTCCCCTAATTTTTTTGAGCAGTGTATTATGTATGTTCGTGTAATCGGACCAGCCGGTTATCAGGACCAAAATGATCACGTCCCGATGTGGTCCGATTAACCGGAATCGACTGTATATATATAGTTTTCATAACTCCACTGATACATTAAATCTTATTTATGTATAATATGCATATTCCCATCTGCAGTCTTTACATTCACAAAATGGATAGTAAAAATGAATCAGTTGTAAATGTTAACCGCAGTTTAACCGAAGTTTACCAAAATGTTCTGCAAAATTAATATTGTTTCACTAAGCTTATTCTTACAAGAGTATTTCATTATATTATTTATTTCTTTTGGTGTCACGACATTTGTGTAACAAATACAATGCTTATTTAGTTTTAAAATTTAAGATCATTAACTGAAAATTAAAAGTATTTTGTAGTGAAATTTATGGGGATGTTATTGTTTTCAATGTCATCACTATGACAGAATCATGGGTTGTATATCCCTCTTTCCCTAGGCCACTCACATTGTTTGGTGATACCAAGTTTTCGCTTTCGTATCTTGATTACTGTATGAATGTTCCTTGTAGCTCTCTCTTAGGGAGTTCTCTTCATAAATTGGGTGCTCCTTTATAAAGTAGCCTAAATATCAGTGTACATGGGAGAATGTCTTTAAGATACGTAAGTGCCTATCACATCGAAAACAATATGCCACACTCTCTCACTATATAGTTCATCACCTACGCCAGACTTTATCAAACCTCTTTTTAAAATTTACATTTGGGCCGCAGTTTATTTGTTTATTATATTCATTTACTATTGCTACGGCCACCTGTTGCGAGACCAAGGGTTGAAAAGACCGGAACCTACTCATGAAAGATGACTCCATTTAAACGACAGGCTAGAAAGAAGTAGATGACGATAATCCAGTAATGAAAAAGAAAGGCGTTGTCATCAACTTGATGCACCCCGTTGAGTAAATCTAAATCATTGCAAAATACCATTTGAGTTTGGATATAAAGAAATTGTGTAAACAGAAGAGACAGAATTGCGCATAATTTTAATTCCTTGGATAACATTTTCAAAGAAAGTGATAGTGTGGTTTAGTTTGTTCAAAAACTAGCCCAGTTGAAGACTGACAAATGCAAAGCAAGTTCAAACCAGTTTCTTTTTTTTCTTCTTCTTCTTTTTTTTTAAACAAAGATCATAAAACTCTTTTTCATAGGGAAAGAATCCATTTTGAAGTTGTTCACTGTGAGAGAACTTCACCACTACTTTCTTACTGGGGAGTAAAACGGAAGCCTTGGGGGCAAATGAAAGCAAATTCTGTAGACTTTATTTCTTTTTCTCTTCTGGATTTCTCCTACTTAAAAAAGATACAGCAGCGTTTAAAAGCAGAAGATTTTTACTGATGCGTGTTATGTCTTTAAGCAGAGGCAAAAAGCTCTGGAAACAATCATTTTTTCCCGGCCGTTTAAAAGCTAAATATTTTATAGACTTCTCTTTTTGCATTTCAGAGAGATACTTTTTATTTATTTATTTATTTATGAGGGGGGACTTCTTATTCTTTGTCAGACAGATGGATTTTTCTCACCGAGATCGATATATCATTATGAGAACAATTATCAGAATAAAAGGATAAATAGATTGATTGATTTTTATTCCATATTATTGTAGCTGGGTATTGACTGGAATTATTTTTTATTTCTTTATATATTTGTCTATACGTCATATCACTGAAGTGTGGATTCACTCTTTGAATTTTTCTAATGTATCTTAAAAATAGTTTACTTATATCACAAATATATGTAGCTTTTGATTTATTATATGCATTTATACACTCAAAAATTAGAGATTGACACATTTTTCCTTGAGTCCTAGAGTAAGTCTTGTTATTTGGTTATTGAACACAGAAAGTGTTTCAGCCAGTAATAGGCAAACACTATTCTAATAATTTATGAAAGTCTATTCAAAACATTGCTTTACAGCATGTTAAAATATTTTCGCTACGTGGTAATGCATTTAAGGAGAATATGCATTTGAAACCGGATAGCTAATAGTCTTCAACATTTTACTTGCTAAATTTTTCACCTTCCTTTTTCCCTCGTCGGGGATGGTTTACAGAAATTGTGACTTCTTTTTTTGGTCACTGGCGCAGTTGCATTAAAATGGATGTTTCCTGCACTAAACAAAAAAATTTTCCCCGGAGGTGCTATTTCTCCATGGTTGACAAATTTTTGCAACGCTCAGTTCTATACTGGCGAGTGCTTGGCGAAAAGCGTTTGGCGATCGTGCGTGTTTTGGGATAGTAAGTGTCTAGGTTGATGGCCACTGCTGCCTCTTATCAGTTGACGACACTCGCATAGTCAACCATCCTTGCCCCCAACCCACTCCCCTATCTCTCTCCGTATCGTTCTCCTCTCTCTCCGGTCGAAGACGCTATCCCACCCGTTCTCTCGGATGCCGACGAATTTCCTCTGGTTTTTCCTTCGAGAACAGTTAGAGAAGGAGGCGCCAATTGCCTCCTTTAACACCTCCTGCACAGCCACAAATTACTAACGATCTCACATGAGCCTATCTTGTTTGTATTTATTTGGCTGTGCTGAGCAAAATCGAAATTGGAGGATCCCTGTCTGAGAGAGGTTTAAGCGGTAGGGAAAGATGCAGGCTCCCACCATCTTAGTTTGAAGGACAGTCCGAGATGAAGGTGTCCGCAAGAAAAAGATCTGGCTAAACGCTTATAAAAGACGACGAATAACCTTGCTGAAATTGATCCGAAGTTTGCTACCATCATGGACAAACTTTAGATTAGACTTCGATCGTGAAAGATTCCAAGAGGAGAGACGACAATCAAATTTCCAGTTCGCTTTATGTTTATCTTTTCAGCATGGATCTATTTTACTAGTTAACTGGATATTTCGCAAATTACTGTGACCAGCTTATAATACTTTTGGCTGACTTCTCTCCATGTCATAAATATAGGAAAAATTCTCTAGCTGCCTATGTTACAGTATTTTAAAAATATATCTATGTATTATTATAAATGCTAGATAATTTTTAAAGGTCATTTAAAGTTTGTACGATTATTAGTGATTAGTGATGCCCATAGAAACAGCGAACAGGTAATCCGTAGATCAGAAGGAAATAAAAGTGACACCCCACCGAATGGAATTATTTCCGTTTTTGCTGGATTTAGGGCCTGTTCACATAGCAGTCCGTTGCGTTGCGTTAAGGAAAAGATGACGTTGAGACGAAAATAAACCAATCATATCCCTCCAAACGATTAGCAATGAAATTTTTAGCGCCTATGATTGGTTTATTTTCGTCTTAACGTCATCTTTTCCTTAACGCAACGCAACGGACTCCTATTTGAACAGGCCCTTATTCTCTCAACGTACATTAGGTAACAAAAAGTAAAGAGCTTAACTTTATCGTACTCGCAAACTTTACTTTTAGCACCTTAGTTAATTAAACTCGGTTACTTATAAAATGAAGAATGAAGCAGATAAATCGGAACGCTCTCAAGATTCCAATTGGAGAAATTATTTAATGCTTATCTTCCTGGGCATATCTTCTTGAGTTTGATAGTAATTCGATATAAGGGCCCCTTAAGTGAACGTAGATTGAATGAAATGACCCGATAACAGCAAGTCATTTCATTCCCTCTTTAGACACCTCGGTAGCCGTATAAGATGATAGCCGTATAATTTTCTCACTATGAAACACCGACATGAGACGGTTTTTCTTTTCGAATATTCCTGAGTGTACCCACGCAAGATAATTTTTCTTTTCTCAAGTGCTGAAACTGAAATAAGATATTAACTACTTTAATCTTAATTTTGGAGAGCTTTCAGCTTGTGCATTTTCATCTGTGCAATTTACATAAAATTCCTTCATAAAATTCATGACCTCATTAATAATAGGAAAAACTATGGATTTGCATAGACCAGTTTTTTCTTTCCTGACAACTTCACTTGATCTACTCGATCTATCTATTGCTTTACGGCATTTAACGTTTGCGGTGTTTCAGTTTGAACCGGAATTTGCATTAATCGCATGAGATTTAAGAAGGCATGGCTACGCTACCTACTAGTCTCATTATAATTTAAATATAGTTTATTTTCTAAGATAACTTTGCTGTATGTAGATTCATCCCTTCAGAAGTTAGTATATATATGCCGCAGGATGAATCTGTGTTCTGTGAGATAGGAGTGAGGATGAGGGTTGCTTGTTAGCTAGCTTTTAGCTTTCGATAAAAATTCATTGACTTGTTATTAGAGTTGATAATTCTTTAATTTGTTTTGTTTATCAAAAGTTTCGATGTTTTTTCTAAAATAAACGTTTGGTTATTTTTACGACGCAGTTGTCTTTTCCTTCCTCCTGTTGTCTTACCTACTTTAATTTGAGCAATTTTTTACATGTTTTTATTAACTCGCTTTCTTGTTTGTGTGTGTGTTTGTCCAGTTCAAATCTTGCAATCAATTTTTAACTAACTTCCCGACTAGCTAGACATTTGAAACTTTTAGAATAGCTCAGAACACGATGGCAATGCATTATTTTAATACTTTTAGCTCTCTTTAAGCAGAATTAAATTAATTTTCAGATAATTTTGTTTTGTAGACTGGTGCAGCCATCCATCGGCCGGGACGGGAACGAAAAGTTAAACGCAAGTAAACTTCCAATTAACTTCATTTTCTTTCAAGTTGATGGGATAATTCATAAAAAAAAAATTTTTAAAGTATTTATTAATACATAGAATTGTCGAGTTTATATGATTCAACAGAAAATTTAAAAACATGGTATATTAAAAGTTCTTTTTATCTTGTAATTATTTTTTATTTTAGATTCATTATAAAAAGTAAAGGAAAGGTGACAACAAGACCTACGATTAAAATTGGTGAGAAACCAGTAAAATATGTTACTGAGATCAAATATTTGGGAGTCATGTTTGACCATAGGTTAAATTTTTACGAGCATTTGAAAATAATTAAGGAAAAATCTATAAAAAAATGTGCAAGTTAACAAGATTAGTTAAAGACTTGGGGAATTAGCCCGGATATAGTAAAGATATATAGCACAGTTATTGAAAAGGCGCTGTTATACGCTGCGGGAATTTGATACAGGGACTTGACAGTATTTAACATCAAGCTCAAACAAGTTCCTTTCCAAAAGGCCGTTCCTTTTATTTATTACTAAGTGCTATAGAACCGTTGCCACTGATGCATTTGTGTGCTGGTGGGTTGCATTCCGCTGAATATCAGGGCGAGAATAAGTAATAGAATTTTTAAAATATATGAAGAAGGAGAGGAACTGGAAATCGAGGGCGAAAATTTCAATGACGAAAATTGCGAGACCAGAAAGAGGAGAATTATGAGATTAGATAACTTAATTAGCCTAAATTGGATTAAGGGGGGAAACCCCAGGACGGGCGTCAAGATATATACAGATGGATCGAGAAAAGAGAGCAGAGTAGGTGCTGGAGTTGTTATATATAGGGAAGACAGTGAAAAAGAAATTATTAGAGAAAGAATATTTGGGGGTAACTCTTATATTGCAGAAATCAGAGCATTACAGATGGCGATATTGAGGATGAGAGATAAGGGTACAAGAGAGTTTGATATTTTTACGGACTCAATGAGTGCTTTAGAGGCTTTGAAATCGTTATAATTTAAAGGCGAAATAATTGGGAATATAAAAGAAGTGATCAAACAAGAAAAGATGCTAATCTACCTGCACTGGGTCAAAGCACACATGGGTACGGAAGGTAATGAAGAAGCGAATAAAGCGGCCAAGGAAGCGTCAGAGTTGCAGGTAATTGGAACAACGTATAAGCAAACAAAACAGATAATCAAACATAAGATTGTAAAATATGGGATTATTGAATGGCAAGAATAATGGGACAGTAGTGAAAAAGAAAGACGAGTTTATGAAATATATCCAAGAGTTAACCAAGATAGGCTATGTGGCGACTTTAAAATAAACCAATTTTTGACGGGCACGGTGCGATTGGGGAGTACCAGAACAGATTCCACCGTAAGAGTGATCAATGTCCATGTGGAGAGAAACAAACCATAGAGCATTGTTTATTCTCCTGTAAGCTATTTAGAGATATTAGAAAGACGCTACCGAATGATATAGAGCAGTGGGGCAAGAACAAATTCTATAATAATTATTATTGCAAGAAGTACATAAAGAAAATTGTGAGTGTCCTTTTGGACTTTCACTTACTTTTTGTTCAGCCTTAATAGCCAGTTGTTTTTATGTACAAAACCAAATACTATGTATGTGCAATTTGATTGGAAATGAAGTTGTTTTATATTAGAATTTAAAGTAAATATAACAAATAAATTGAATAGGCATTAGTATAACTGTTGCAGTGTAATTATACTGTTAAAGAGGTACGAGTTTACGAGTTTTAAGTAGAAGACTTATTGAATCTATAGTATGTTAAATTTGTGTGCTGCTACAGTTTACGTGCCGTTATGCACTTTTATGTAATTGCGACATTGGGCATATGTTAAGTAGCAATGTGTATATTTAGTCAGATTTGTACAGGAATAGTGATTATACAATTTGATTCAAAATGTTAAAGTAAAAAGTTTGTAAAATACTTGTCACAGTAATATATTGTTTTGGGTGGACATAGTGGTACTAGTATGATGTTTATACAAATTGTTCTTAAAAGAAAAATGTGTTAAAGAAAACCTGTAAAATAGATGTTTAAGTAATATAGTGCTTATATAATATGTTCTAATATTGATAAAGAAATGTGAAATATAGGTTAATCCAAAGTGCATAATATGAAAGTAAAGTGGTTTATACTTAAAATAAAGTGTAAATATGTGAAATAATAGTTATGGTGACGGATTTAATTGCGAACGGAAAAGAGGTTTTGACTCGATTAAACGATTAGTCTCAGGCGGAGTGTACTTGGCTTTATGCGATGGCTGGTAGCACTGTTTCGAAAAAAAAATTTGCTGTGTGGACTCTTGAGTCCAGGTCAGCGTATTTCTATTTGAATTTATTTTAGATTCAACTTTTATTTTATTAGGAAAGATACTTATTCTGAAGGAAAAGTTGAAACAATTAATACAAAAACAAAATTCTGTTTTAAAAAAAATTAAAGCACCTCCTTACGCCCAGATTTTATCTTTTTTCATCTTCCGATTTCGTAAAGGTAAGAATGCGTGGGGGGAAATGGATGTCTGATTTCTTATTTCAAATTTTGTAAAGATTATGCCAGTAAAAAAATGTCTGAAAACACATATTGTGACACATATAAACGTATTTATTGAATATTTTCAGACGAGAACGTCTTGTATCCATATTTTAAGTCCACTCTTGTGTGTTCTAGTCTATACGCGTCGCAGCTTGTATAAATAGGAGGTTACAGACACTAAGTGTGGTTAAAAAGAGTGAGAATCAGAAACACCTCACGTGTAGATTAGAACACACAAGAATGGACTTAAAATGCGTCGCAAAGTGGAAAATGTTCCAATCGATATTTTATTTGCACGCCACTATTACTCTTTAAAAGGAATAAAATCTACCACCGAGTGTATGGTACTTCAGTTTGTCTCGTGGTATCTAATCCGTTGTTGCAAATCCGAATGGGATAGTATAAACCAGACAGATGTTGTTCATTCCGCGAGACTAGAGAGTTGTTCTGCAGCCCGCGTGTATGTCTGAATCGTTTGATCACTGCAAAAAAAGGAGAAAATTCTCCCAAGAAAATTTCTTTAAACTCAAGGCACCAAAAGAAGAAACCTGGAGAGTTGATAATGAAATGCATCCATTGGAATCTGAATTACAAAATAAAGCAGTATTCAAATGATACTGAATGAAAATAATTTTGAGTCAAACAAGCAACTTGACTCCTTTTAGTATAAGTGGGGGAATATAGACATACATAGCCCTATTTCACGATTTATAATTTTCTGCGATATCTAAAGCAACTATGAAAGTTACAAAATCGTTTAGAAATCTCAGCCGCGTGTAACAAGAACTGGGCCGCATTTTCAAAATTTGGTTTCTGTATGAAGTAATGCTGTTGATGAATACCGCGTAAAATCTGGGCTGAAACGCGCAATGGTGATCAAAAACGGCAATTCAAGGTGTATCTTCTAAAATAAAGATTGGTGCAAAGTTTTAAATCTCCACTTTTTTTTAAAGAATTTTATCTATTTCAATGAAATACAACAGCTAAAACATTCTCGTGCTGTACTGTAACAGAGGAAAAATCTTCAATATACTAAACACCATTTAATATAGTGGTCTGCATACACATCCATATTTCTAAAAATTCCATTTTGATATAAAATTAAAAAGATATGCGCATTAGAACTTTTCTGCACGAGAGGATCCTGTTTTTCTCAGCTTAAACGGGTTAGCCCGTCTGCACACGGAGAAACTCAAAAGAAACTGATAACTGACTCAAATCACAAACCAGTCCGTGATGAGTCGCAACCTATGTAATTGAATAGAGCCACGCACACGGCGCAACTGGTTACAAACCCGTCCGACGGGTTTGCAACCAGTTGCGCCGTGTGCGTGGCTCTATTCAATTACATAGGTTGCGACTCATCACGGACTGGTTTGTGATTTGAGTCAGTTATCAGTTTCTTTTGAGTTGCTCCGTGTGCAGACGGCCTTAATTCCATCGAAAACCATAGTTTGAAATGCTCTCTAAATGCCTCTCCGCATATGCCGAACGACATGTGATTGAAAACTCAGAATGCTCTTTCATCTTAATTACGATGCGGGTTGCACAAAATCCACCCAATTAACATTCATTATTTTTAAGAAGAGATCTCGGTTAAAATCCCGCTTTCTAACCGAGCGGTATCCCGAGCTATCTTCTAAGAAAAGGCCTTTCCTCTGAAGCAGAGATGATTTACAATTCCCGGAGAAAACATATCCTCAGAGCAGCAAGTTCTTCGAAGGAATTCTCTCCTTACAGAGGCATAATTTTGACGAAGAAACGGATAGGGGCATAAATTTGGCCGAAGGAAGAGTGGAGCGAGGGTACGAGTTGGCTGAATATTTAGGAGAAGCGTGTCTATTGCATTTATCAACTTCTCCCATGATGGCGTTATCTTTTGAATTTTTTATCATCTCGAGCTTACAGAAACGAAGATCTGTATAAAACGCAAAGCACGTAAAATTACCTTTTAAAAGCGTTTGCCAGTTTAGTTTGTCAGACTACTTTTCCCTGAAAATGTAATTTACAGGAGTCGTTTTTTAATAGATGTGATTTTTTAAATCTTTTTTTATAGCTTATGAAGAAAAATGGGTAATAAGGGTAACAATAAAAGAGTAAGGAAAGATAGCAAACTGTGGGAATAGGAAGAAATTCCTCTCAACTTATTGATCGCATGACCTAAATTGTTAGATATTGTATATTGAACAAATAAAAAGATGATAAAGAGAAAAAACTGATAACAACGGAATTACATTATCTCTGTATTCTGCTCATAGTCGCTTACATATCAGAAAAATCTGCGTATGAGAAAGTATGTAAAAACAAATGAAAATGCACAATTACACTTGCAAATATCAAGGTTCATTTCCACAAATCATCGTTAAGTTGAAACAAATTCTTTGTGTCGGGTCTTGTGTCTCTTTCCCTAAGCAGGTAACCGTTAACCAAAGAACTCAGTTGCTGTCCATTTATATTCTTCCTCATCCGACAGACCATATAAATTCAATTATATTCCATATCCTGTTTCCGTCAGCGTCATCTAATAGGCTTTCCAGGTAAATAACCATCAATAATTTAAAAATACAAATAATTTAAAATAAATAACCTACTAACCGCTGGTAAGGAAAAAAGGAATGGTGATTAATATTAAAAAAATCTAACATGCATTTAGTTTAAGAGTGAATCGGAACATACATCAACATAAGAAATTTTTACAAAGACCACCGCAAAAGCGAGAGAGGTTCACACCGATCATTTGAGGTTAACTTAATCTCCATAGAGTTGAAGTACCAATAATTTTTGCCATTGTTGTGTTACAGTGGGTTCCCTCCCATTGCGGAGTGGAAGGTAATGAAAGAGCTGATTTCCTCGCAAAGAAAGGTACCACTGTCCTATACAGAGGCCAAATAATCCTTTGACTTTTCATGCAGCTAAACTTCTCATTAAAATGGAATTTGAGAAAAGATTTAAATTGAACATATCTGCATTAGCTAAGGGAAAGGCCTGGGAACGTCTCTGTAACGCCAATCTCGGACCTTCCACGAAGTTCTGCTGTTGCCACCTTCCTTCATTTAACAGAACACGATTGTCTCAATGCCCATCTTTTTAAAATTGGGCTAAAGGACTCCTTGGCCTGCTGTCTCTGTAATTCTGAACGCTCGATGGACAGTTGCCACATTAACACGTGCGCTGCACTTAATAGTTTTAAATGTACTGTTCAGAAATATTGGGTTAGCCAGATAGTTAATGACTTAACTGTTAAAGCCTGATATTTAGGATAAATTAAAAAAATTTGGGCCATAATTTGTTGCATTCTCTTAAAAAAAACACCATCCCCGTTTTGGAAATTGCACCCTATATGTGTATTTTAGCGGGCTTTGAGAACTCATGGACATTAAATGGTCATTTGAATTTATCCTCCAAAAAGGGTCATGGTTTGCAGCTCGTTCCTATGGCCGTCTCATATTCACAGGAGATCCCCAATTTAAATAAGCGGTCCAAAACAGCGAGACATTCTGGGATGTCTTTGGTCCCCTCTCTCCAACAGCTTTTCCGGTATCTCCAAGGGAAAACGCAGGTGCACGGGATAACCTCCACAATTCATCGACGCCAAACCAAAGACGGACGACCAAAAGTGATCAAAAAACACCGCGAAGTTATTAGACACCCACTTATGCGTCTCAGTGGTCCTAGTTGAGTGATAAATTGCCGGATTATTGATAAATATGTGTTTGCAGTGTAAAGAGCGTCAAGTTCAAAATAGTAGTTTTGAGAAAAAAGGGATTGAAAAAAAAAAACGGCTTGTGTAAAGTCTGTGTAAATTTTTGGGCTTGTGTAAATTTTTTTCCGTAAAGTAAATTTTTCCAATTTTACTTTTGTGGAGTAAAGAGTGCTAAATCATTGATTGGTACATTACCCCTTTAACACTAACGTGTTTGTGTTTTGTTTCGCATATCCCAAATTTTCCCCTGACGAATAAAAAATTTTAGGAGTGGAATTGAACTTAGATTTCTAAACCCTGCAGTAGCCTTTGATTTTTCAATCATGTCTACTGCAGGATAACTCCTTTTAGCCCATTTTGGACTTAACACCCTTTGCACAGCAAACGCAGAAATAAAATGCTTCAATTTTCCCAACGACATTTAACTGTATAGCCAATTAACAGAGCAGAGTATGTTTTTTTTTGTTATATTTAATATAAAAAAGGCAACTGTTTTCTTAGAAATATTAAACACTATTGGGTAAATTTATTACGGAAAACCAGAAATCGAACACTGGTCTCCTCTTCTCAAGATGTATAAAATAATGCTCTATGCAGCAGCAGAATATTTTTCATACATTTAAAATTACAGTACCAACAAAACGTAGACTAACACTTACTCTCACAGAGTGAGATAGAGACAATAAAGTACTACAGTTTATTGTGTAAAAAATGTGCAGTATTTCAATTTGCTCCCGCGAAAGGGGGGGAAAAACGTAAATATCTCACTCCTTAAATGTTAACTCTTACTGTGGGGTCAGCTATTTTATTGATATTTTTTTTTCCAATGTGGAAGCACTTGTCGTGAGACATTCGCCTATACTACGCCGCAATTTCACTGCCCATTTTATTGTGGGGGCACCATACAGGCGGACAGCATTATCCCCTATGAAGGGACGACACGAACAGAGGCATTTTTCGTGGCGCGACGCTAGGATTCGATCCGAGCACCCTCGGCACCGAAAACCAACGCGCTGTACCACTGGTCCGCCACAAGCCCATTTTATTAACAAAAATATTTAATGTTCTTGTTTAAGTGCAAATAATCAATCTTCTTACTTCTATAATAAATGTAATACTGAGATGGCTTACCTTTAGCATCATCTGAATAATACTTGAATAATAAGTCAACACTAAAAAATTTAGTTCCCTGCATGTATCCTTAAAATGCATTCAATAATTAACTTCATTTTAACACATAACTGTTGAATTCAGGATACACTGAATAACCCTTCGGAATTAGGTTTTACCAAATGAATAATTGACTGCAAAATGTCAACAGTTTGAACAATAATCTACACAGAATCTTTAACAAACAAACAAAAAACGAAAAAAAAAAAAAAAAAAAAAAAAAAAACGGAATCGCATCCAACATACCGATTTTTGAATAGTAATTTTCTTACATGACACTGCTTAGAATAGAATATACACCACAACAGATTAAAAATTTCTTAGTCATTTTCTTGCCATTACTCAGAATCGAATGTGCAACAACAACAGAATAAAAAACATTTAAGCTTGAAGTTAAAAAAAAGTTACATAGCGATGCCATCTATTAACCAGAAATACAATAAGAATACAAATTACAAACAATATGATGAATAAAATGAAACAATTATTATAATGAATTATTTAAAAATAAAAATAAAAATATTAAGTCCTTTATGAAGACTGAACACTTACACACAAAGGTAAATAATAATTTATACTGCGACAGAATTATTTATAAATTCGAAATTACAGTACCAATGAAATCTACTCATAAAGAAGTAGATTCAGACAATAGAGTTCAGAATATGATACAATGAGTAAGCAGAACTCCGAGAGCATTAAACTTATTAAAAGTTATAAAAGATGACAATGCACAATACAGTACGTTCTTTTAAAAAAAATTATAATCTCATTTTAGCGGTAATCTTTGGAACACGGGAAAATTCCTTTTTAACTACTAATTGAAAGCTCACGAATAATCATATAAGTAAAGATTAAACCCATTAAAATAGAAGTTCGACTGCAAAGTAACTTCAAATGAATAAGAATGCAATTTCTTCATTTGCTAAGGGCAAAGATTTTTGTTAAAAGAAATAGTGCATACAAAATTGGTTGAAAATTTCATATGTGTAAATTTCATTAGAAGTTTCTACGTAGAAAATTTTTCACACGTCATCGGAAAATTATTGGGGTATAAAAAATTGTTTATCTGGCTTAACTTTTTAAGAGATATTAATACTATCGCAACAGTTACAGGTAGCGTTAAAAATAATTAAGTCAGAAACTTTAAGTTAGAGAATGCAACAGTAGACCTTTTTGAACCAATTTGAAATGCCTATTGATTTTAGATTTCTTGTAAAAATTTATATAATCTAATCTTTTAACCTCCAAAGTTTTTATCTTGAACAAAACTCTATTAAGGCGAAAATTTATCAGTAAAGTTACCTTTTTCCAATTTATAGGAAACTGGTATATTATTTTGGATAGAGAATAAAAGGATTCTCTTTGAACCTCTTTTTAATATCTCTAAATTCATCAAGTATTACAAAAACAACAGATTTTGTTGGTAGTTCTCTTCTGACTCTACATTTGGAATAAATAATCGGTAAAATCCGTCTGGAATTACTTATTTCTACATTTTTTTTGGGGGGGGGGGAGGAAGACATCTGATATATATTAAAATGCTTAATCAGTTTCTTTTCTAAAATTACAGTCATATATTCAAGCTTTGTTACGCAATCAAAATTCAAATCAATTATCTGCCTCACCTTCCTCCACAAATTTTAAATAGTCGAATTGTATTGTTAAAATTAACTCAGATGTGAAAAGACAGTTTAAATTCTATTAAAATCATTCAATTTTCCTGGTTTCTGAATGATTTAATCACATTAACTCCCGTATTTTACATAGCAGATCTGAAGCAACCTTCATAAAAGACATACCAAATGATAGAGACAGAGGATCTGTATATGAAGCCATGAAAAACTGTGCTTAACGCTGGGCAGGTACCCAGAGTTCCCGTAAACAAGGGAACTTTCCACGTCAGGTCTACTTCATACTCACTGACATTTTTTATACTGAGTTGTTTTTTTTTTAATGAGAAGAAGTAATACGAAAGAATAACACAACTGAAGAACTTGATCACCACTGTCGGTGTTCCTGGGAGGCGTTCCCTCACGATCTACATATCAACGGCTCTGTTGATATTGGTTTAAAGTTATCTGCTGTGGACAGTAACTCGCGATGCATCTAAATGTCTTCCTTCAAGTCCAGTAAACAGTTGTTAAATAGTCTACTTCACGAACATACAGTCAAGAAGAAACCAAGATGTAAAAGAGTCTCTTTCAATAGAGAGAACTTGTACGCTTAATCCATACACAACGTGGTAGTTTAGTAGCTTGAATATCGGCCTGAAATTAGGATGATGATATGGTTCGATTCCTGCTCCAGCTGTATTTTGCTTCTAATTCCTTTAGTATTGGTGGTAGTGGTGGGGAATTTTTAAAAAATGGCAAAAAGAAGTAATTAATTTTAATATGATTAAAACTGATTAATTTATTAGTTCTTAAAAAATCTATAAAATAGACCCTGTGCACAGAAGTATGTCCTTTCTCTGTTGAATCTGATATAAGAGGTTACGATAAGTTTTATAAAAAAAAGAAATATATATATTTCAAATAGTCTCCTCTAACGATACTACCGCGGGTTATTAACGTGGGATTACTTATCGTTTGCTTACCTCTTTTATTTATTTTTATTTATTTATTTTTTTACGCATTTTGGTACTTTTCTGTTTAACTGTTTTCAGCTACTGGGTTTGGCGCGCTGCCAAAATTATAACTCCCGACGAAGGACAATTTTTTTCTCTCCGAAGGACCGTTATTGAGGAACGTAATCCTACCTTAAAAGTTTATCACACGCAAAAGCGAGCAGAACAGAAGTAGACAGTTTTATGAATCGGTGTGATCTTTGTTGCATATGAGCTCTAGTTTTTTTCCGTATTTGAAAATTATGTATCGTATAAAAATGAAAGAAGAAAAAAAAACGGTGTTTTTTTAATTACGTTAAAACTTAAAATTTCACTATTTGTGATGTGTACTAGAGTCATGTCAAATCAGAGCGCTGAAGGAATATATTAGGGGTGGGGCATTTCGTGGGGAACACTCGCCCGATTTACACCTGTCTGGACAACTGATCAGGTGGTTAATTAGAGAAAAATACGAATGAAGCAGTGTAAAAGATGAGGGAGTTAATAAACTTTCCATTTTTTTTCTCTACGTAAAGTTATCCTAAAAGTTAAAAGGCTTTTAGCATAAAACGGAAACGAGATCGTAAACAGTATTCTAAACTTGATATATTTTTACCGCGAAGAAAAGGGATTGCTAGAGTTCAAAATTAAATTTTTTATGCTATAGTAGAGTAAGAAAACCTAGAAACTTTACTGTCATCTGGAAGGAAGAATAAATAAATAAGGTTTTCTTTGATAAGTTATAAAACTTCAAATGCATAACTTAATATTACTGTGGCCTGGTACAAGAAGTGCCTAAGTCAGTTTTCTCCAAGATGACTTTGTTTGCTCATGTATCTCTAAAAAAATATTATTTTCAATGTAAGAAGTACCCAAGTCTGTAAAATGGTTTAGAAAATGCTTTTAAAGCATCGGACAGATTTGGATACTTCTTACATTGAAAATAATATTTTCTTAAAGAAACATAAGCAAACAAAGTCATCTTGGAGAAAACTGACCTAGGCACTTCTTGTACCAATCCACAGATTACAGTCATATGTTACATGTTAATATGTTAACATGCAAATATGTTTAAAAAAATCTCTACTCTCCTATCTATGACTTTCCTGAATTTATAAATTCAGCAAAGTTATAAGTTGGAGAGTAAAGATTTTTTTACTCTATAAAAGAGAGTAAGCATTTTCAAAACTATGAATGGGGCATTTTCGAATTATTAGAGAATGAAGTATCAGATCAGGCATCTCGAAAATATTTAAATTATTCCTTCTAGAAACAAATTAATTCTTCTTTTCCTTATTTCCAATGTTTAAATTATTTGTCGGCAAATACAGCTATCCAGTGAGTTAGGCCAAACCTCTTGGCGAGTCGTTGCCCCTGGTCAAGAAAGTAGCTAAACTTTCAGCCTCTAGCCTCAATCGAATATAAGTCGGCAGAGAAAAAATATGTAAAGAAATAAGTTGCGAGCAAAAGTGGGTTAAGGAAATCTTCAAAAGCTGGCCCTCCCTCTTTTGAGACTTCTTTCCTGCCTTTCAACTGGATGGCTAAGAAATGACGGCTCATTTCCGAAATAGATTTCCTCTCTGTACTCAAGTAACCGCAGGCTGGATGACGGACAGAGTGCACACATTTTTTTTTTCACATAGTACACTACGTTTGCAGTTTTTCCCATCGCAAGGAACGGAAAGCTGAAAAAAAACTATGTTATAATTATCTTTTAAGTTAATAACCAAAGGGATGAAAATGTTTTCTTTCCCTTTATTGATCATTGGTCTAAGGTAATTGTTCTAAGAAAGTGTCGTATTTGTAGAAGTTGGAGAGAAAAATTCTGATGTGCCGAGAAATAAACCTGTTGGGAAGGTAACGGAAGTATTGGGTAAATAATATGAAGAATTCCCCCTTTTTTATTTTATTGGAGGCATTGTATCGGTTTTGCTCAAAGAAAAGCTTTTTAAAAATATCCTATCATTAAGATTTTTCGGTCTTAAGTTTGTCACTGATAATTTATACAATATAAAACAGTTCAGTGACTAACTGACTGACAGATAACGCACAAACCAAACCGCTGGACCTAAAGGGCTGAAATTTTGCATGGCGATTCGTCTTATAGTGTAGGGGTGAATTAAGGAAGATTTTTGAAAAATCCCTCTTAGATTGTTTAAAATTAAACTTTTAAGCTGTTTTTGTAACTTTTTTAAAGTTTGCATTTAAAACAATAATTTGAAGGTTATAAAATTTATATCACGAGAAAGATCATAAAAATTCCGTTAAAATGAAATCTTTTTCGAATCGTTACCACTATTTTCTGATTTTTGGTGAATTTTTAAATATTAATTTTTAGAATTTAATTTATTGAATGCTGATCACGCGGCTTCTTTTCTTTTTGCTATACTTTAAATTAATTTTACGTCACGTGCATAACAAGAAATAAATTGACAAAATAATATTAAATTTCGGTAAAAGATAACATGTAACCACTAGACTAATTTAGATGGAAGTGTTTTAAGAATTTAATTCAAAATAGTATGTTTTATGGATCAAATTATTTGCATACATTGACCGTTGTATTTAATTTCAATATTTCCTTCTACATTATTTTGTCTATAAAAATATCCGTTACGATTTTTTTATAAATATATATATATATATATATATATATATATATATATATATATATATATATATATATATATATATAATTTATTTGGCATTGATTGCATACATTGACCGTTGTATTTAATTTGAATGTACTCCGTAGCGAAGCACGGGTATTCAGCTAGTGATTAGATATTCTTGTTTAAGTGAGCTTCTGAGGCATGAAAAGAATTTGAATGATTATGATTAGTGCATCAATCAGTGATTAATTTATTCCCTGTTGTTAAATATAAGATTGATCAACGACATGGCACGGTTTTTCAAGGGTTAGATTATTGTTCTGGGACGCGGAATGTTTTGGGTTCGATTCCTGTCCCAACCAATGTACGTTTTTTAATGATGAGTAAAACGCGAAGGAATATAATGCGAGCAATATGGTCGTTGCAGCGGTGACCAAATCGTTGGAAAGAATAGCAATGAACCACTGGGATAACAGAATAAAATACTAATGGTGACAAACAAGCATATATATATATATATATATATATATATATATATATATATATATATATATATATATATATATATATATATATATATATAATATATATATATAATATATATATATATATATATATATATATATATATATATATATATATATATATATATATACCGGGTGGCCATAATTAAACTGACAGTGCTCACAGTGTTCTGTAGCGCGATCTATTTGCGAGAATGACGCCACATTTTGTAGGAAGATTAAACAAGACGGGGGACGAAGGATTCCGCGAAAAAATAAATTAGTTCCAAAAGTCACCGCTAGGGGAATATTTGGCGCTGTGTAATAGAAAATAGAGTGTTAACAAATGCAAATTAATACGGAATAAAATTACCTTTTATTATGCACATTTTCTTATTTATTTCAAGTGCAATATGGCAACACTTTTAAAAAAGCGTAAAATCTACATAAACACCGATAAAGTCTCGTGATCTGCAATATCATGTACGCTGAGCAGAAGAAGTTCTTTATTCAAATTTCACGTTACATCCATTGGCACAGTGCCAGCTGCTTGGGTTTTAAAAGGCAATGTGTTTCGTTTCGAATCAATCGGATTGAAAGTTTATGTGCAATGTCTCCTTCTTTAGTCGAGCGTGCGTTACTGGTCAAATTCTTTTACCTCAACCAGTGCAACGCGTCAGCCACTCTTCGTGCTTTTAGAACGCACAAAAAAATGCGTAAAGGTAACGGTCCTGTGTCAGTTAATGGGCTAAAATCAATGGCTGCGACGTTTGAGAAAACAGGTTCTCTGAAGGTTCAGTCAGGCAGAGGACGAAAACCTGTACCACAGGATACAATCGAAGCAGTTGCCACGACGATTGTCGACAGAGGACCAGACAATATTGCTGCCACCTCTAGCGCTCGTGGATTAGTTCGGAATATGGATATGCCTTACAGTACGTTATGGAAAATCTTACGAAAGATTATCAACTTCTATCCTACAAGATCAGCCGTGTACAGGAGTTACTGTACCCCGACCATGATAAGCGATTGACTTTTGCTCTCACCTTTCTTGCCAGAATGGAGGTGGATGATACTTGGCCGTGGAAAATCTTATGGGGAGACGAGGCCCACTTTTACCTGCATGGAACTGTGAATACCCAGAACTGCCGAATTTGGGATGACAAATCACCACATGCAGTCACAGAAATTCCCTTACATTCGCCAAAGGTAACTGTTTCGTGTAGGTTCACAGCGGAATTTATCGTAGGTCCATTCTTCTATGAGAACATTACCCCGACAGGACCGGAAACCTGTTCTGTTACCGGAGAGAAATATCGCCACATGTTTTGTTTATCGTAAGTGTTGCCATATTGCACTTGAACTAAATAAGAAAATGTGCATAATAAAAGGTAATTTTATTCCATATTAATTTGCATTTGTTAACACTATATTTTCTATTACACAGCGCCAAATATTCCCCTAGCGGTGACTTTTGGAACTAATTTATTTTTTCGCGGAATCCTTCGTCCCCCGTCTTGTTTAATCTTCCTACAAAATGTGGCGTCATTCTGGCAAATAGATCGCGCTACAAAACACTGTGAGCACTGTCAGTTTAATTATGGCCACCCGGTATATATATATATATATATATATATATATATATATATATATATATATATATATATATATATATATATATATATATATATATATATATATATAATATATATATATATAAAATATATATATATATATATATATATATATATATATATATATATATATATATATATATATATATATATATATATATATATATATATATATATATATATATATATATATATATATATATATATATATATATATATATATATATGTCCCAAGAGTAAAATTTCTTTCTCTATTAAGGAGTGCAATTTTTTTTATTCAATCCAAGTCGGCAGTCCTTGGGCAAATTTTCTCTATATGTTAACACTGAGGTGAGAGAATCCAATAGGATTAGCACACAGTAGTCTCAAGTACACAACGTTTGTCGATACAACCACTCATTATCTAAGGTAATGCAGAAGTTAAAACTCTCTAGGAAGCATGAGAACAATAGCAAATAAATAATAATGCAGATGTGTTTACCAAAATATTTCAACCAAGTTGTGGTAGTAATGTTACGCAAGCAAACTGTTGATTAGTTTAGCCTAATGGAAATTAATCAGGTGTTCTAAGCAATGAATTAATATATTTTAAGATAAAATGAAAAACAAAAGAAACCTGTAGAGAATCAGGACCTGTTCATATAGGATCTGTGAGGTCAGCGTTACTCGTATTAACATTTTTAAACCAATCACATCCCTTAACGATTTAGTGTCTAATCGTTTGGAGGTTTGTAACTGGTTAAATAAATTTCAATACGAATAACGCTACCGGATTCTATGTGAACAGGACCTAACACTCTTGGCTACAAACCCAAAACCTTTAATCTCGAAACTTTAGTTTATTAATTCAAAAAGAACTGGGACTAGTTACCTTATGGGTTAATGCTTCAGACTATGTTACACTCTAACACGGGGATTCCCAACGGGGTCCAAGTGGACCCCTTGGGGGTCGATGGAATTTTTAAAAGTGTCTATAGTATTCCAGGGGTCTATTGGGGGTCGATGATAAATTTTTCTGTTTTAAAATTTAATTTAATATCCATTTTAATATGTATAAATACAGATTCGCATAGGGCGGAGTAATCCACCCATCTAAAGTCGAATGAAATTATATTATAATTACATATAAGTCAGTAAAATTGTTTAGTAAAATATATATTTATGTTCGATATGTTAGTTATTGTGACTTTACGATGATAATCAATTTCAGGCCAAACATTAAAAAATTTTATCAATGCATCAAGCTCAACCACCACGTTAATCGAAATCGAACTTTTGTGCAATTACAATCCGTGTTTCAGAAATCTTGTTCATATTTGTGAAATTAAAAATTATAGTAGTACAAAAATAATAAAATATAAACCTAATGAACCACTTTTTCTAATTTTTTGTTCATATTCTTAGTCAAATTGTTATCTTTAAGTTTTTATGTGCAATTATTAGCATTATAATTATGCTGTATGCTGTATATTATAGAGAAAATTGTGAGGGGGTCGATGAAGAAAATCATTCTTTTAAAAGGGATCGATGTAGGAAAAAGTTTGGGAACCTTTGTTCTAACATCTAGTAATTGTATCAAAAAATTTTTCCTATTACTTTAAGGTGTGATATGAATTCGTGCTATCTGGATGACAGAATATGCATATAAAAATTGTTATAATATGAGTACAGTCAAAAGTACATAAGAGTAAAATACCTACGTTTTGATATTATTTATTGATAGTCATACTAAAATATGCGAAATAAGAAAGAATGTTTGCATACATTTTTTAAGCCAATGTTTATAAATTTTTTACATGCGGTAGTATAAACTTCGCAAATAAGGAAAAATGTTTTAATTTCTTTCACAACAAAAAGAAATAACTATTTACAAAATAACTATGACTTAAAAGTTTATAAAACTGAAAAATAAAATTCCCTTATTAGTCTGTAATTATTAAACCATGAAAAACGCAACTTAATTTCGAAAAGATAACTATTGGACTTTTGAAAAATCACGACAAATAAGTTTCAAACTGTTATGAAAAAATCTCTATAACTCCAAAAATCCTAACCAACTTGGTCTTCCACCGACATGAGTTTTTTTTTTTTTATTATTATTATAATTATTTTCTATGGTCGGTCATCGACTTCGAAGACTGATTAACAAAAAAAAAATCTAAATCAGAACGGAGATAAAATAGAGCAGGGTTACAATGCAAATATTTACAAATAAAGAAATTTTCAATGGACTAAATGTAATGGAAACAAGATTAGTGTGTATAAATTAATACATTGTGTTACTTAAGCACTCTTAAAATCGATTGCGCAACGTTAATTAATTTTCTGGTTGAACAATTCATAAAAGAGTATTAAAAATGAAAGACGTCAAAAATAATTGAGGAAAATCAATAAGTTTTCTAAAATTATGCTAAAAGAAAAATATTCATCCATTTTTTTCAAATAAAAAAAAGAAAACGAGCAGTTTTATGATTGTTTTGGACTGCATAATCCAATGAATCAATAAACATTCCCATTGTTAAACAAAAATATCACAGCATTACATTATTTCACGTAAACTTAAAAGGACAAAGTAAAAGATTAAGATCTTTATCGAAAATAGATCTTTAGAATTCTACTAAACTTCCTGAAACCATTAAAAAAATGATTGGCGTGTTTCAGATCCAAAAGAGAGTATCGTGACGTCACAGAAAATATTTAAAGGTAAATTTCTATACCAGGTTAGTAGAAATACTTTCGATGATGATTTCCTGTCAGTCATACCAATAAAAATTCCTTTTAACTCATAAATGTAAAACGTTTCTCACGTTGACGCCATTATTCAACGGAGTTTCAATCCCCGTGTTTCTTCACTGCTTATGATTTGCCTTTTTTTGACAGGAAGTTGCTTATTCTTTGTTGATTTTAAGAATAAAATTCTTCTTCTTCTTTTTCTTCTGAGGCACTAACAAAACTACAGCCTACTACAGCCTACTGCTGGCCAAGGCCGTCCCAATAAGTTTACGCCATCTGGCCATATCTAAGGCAATACTCCTCCAGTCTCCCCTATATATAGTTTTTATATCATTCTCAACGGCATCAAGCCACCTACTTGGTGGCCTTCCTCGCTTTCTAGCTCCCATAGGTAAGAATAAAATTACTGTTGCCATTTATAGAGTATTAAGGGGCACTCTACTTGAATTAGATTCAAACACAGTTCTAATTTAATTAAAATATTTATTTCACAGTGACACATATTACTTTGCTTTTCAACATAAGCATGCGTACTACTAGTACGAGCTATATAAACATTCATGCAGGGTAATACAATTCAATATATATATTCTGGTATAACTACTACACATGCAATGAAAAATACAACTTGAGATACTCACAGACTCTACAGAAAGTCGACCAGCAATGCTGCTTCGTAAACTTTGGGCTTAACAAGCTCTCGCGTTGGTTAGCATCAACCTAGCTACTCCCTCAACACTTCCTTAACACTTCCTTTCATCTCCTCCTTAACAATTCGTTTCTTTAATCTAGCTGCTTGGTATTTATAATAACTGCGTATTCCTTGAAATTAGCATATCTCAAGCGGCTTCTTTAACTTTATTCACATAAAAGTTCGATTATTGTGAATCGAATCTTATGTAAACCTTACACATTATATAAAATATCAAGATATTTTTTTTTCAGGGTAAAGTCAAAAATGGGGAAAATATCTTATAACTTCAGAGTTATGAGTCTTCAGACCATATTAGATTTATGAACTCGAAATTAATTTTTGAATAAGCTCCTTCCTCTCTAGCAGGAGTTCCCAACAGGTCGATTAAGCTTACCTTAGACATTTTGTCTCCTCTACTTTCGATCGATCACGATTATACTCTAGGTTTAAGGCTGCTGTGTACGAATCCTATCGGATTCGCTCACTCAATGTTAACCTATGGAGAAAATTTGTCTACTATTTACAGCTATATAAATGCTGATAATCAAATAAAAATGGAATTTTCAAACAGCCCGAACTTTTTTGCACCTTGCAACAAGATTCATTCTATAGATTTCGTCCACCATAGGAATTTATGAGCGTTTAAAACGTCTATACCAGATTTTTCCCTCTAATAATTTAAATTTAAAATATTATTTGCATTACTTTTTTAAAAAAACGAAAAATGCCCCACGGTGTAAAACTGTTTTCTCTATTACAGATTTCAGTTGAAAAAAAAATCTTTCAATCCAAGTCAGCAATCCTTGGACACATTTTCTCTATAGGTTAACACTGAGGTGAGTGAATCCAATAGGGTTAGTACACAGCAGCTTAAAGGAGATCAAATTCTTTTTATGACCGTTCCTTTCAATACAGTCTCCCAGCGAAATACAACAAATGCTTCTAAAATTGTATAAATTTTAAGAGCTGTTATTAAATATATTATTTACCGTTTCAATTCTACTGGCCCCATAGTTAGTAGGTTGATTATATCTTTCGTTTTGAATAAATATTTATAGTAAATTTTAAGAGCTTTTAGACAATGTAACAAGGTAAATAAATTATTCAGAAATACAATATATATTATCAAAACATATAACGATAAGTATATTGGTAAAGCATTTCGATTTATATAATAAAAGGAAACAGATAATAGAATTATTGTATTTTCTTAATGAAAATATTTGGAGAAAGACGGTAATAGGAAAACTTTATTTGAAAGTTATAACACCAGTATCTCATACTTCAGAAGCAAATAATTAAAGCAAAAAATTTACAAGAAAAATAAGCATTTATTCGTACAAGCTTTAGAGTTTAAGAGTTTGTATTTGCTGGGCGAAGATATAAAAAATGCGGGAAATTTCCAGTTTCATTTTCTTTTGGTTAGCAAAGATTTTCTAACAGCATGAAAGTTGATCGTAACTACAGACAAGCTGACCATCCCTGCTTAAATAAATAACGCGGTCGTCTGGGCTTGTTTTTTTTTTTTTTTAAAGTTACTACTTGTTCCTTTTTCAAGAAGTCACAGCTTGATTCGTCTGAAACCAATCTTCTTTTCTCTAACCTCTTTCGAGGTCAAACTCGAAGTAATGGTAGTTTATAGAGTATCTAGCATGGCTCTGAGCGCCCTTCTTTAATACCTCACCGGAATAGAAAATAAAACCAAAATGGGAAAGATAGAATTGGAAACAGAGAGACTGCGACGAGAAATCTGCAATGCGACGGCGTCCAGAGGTGATTGCTCTAGCGAATCAACCACTGCTTAAAAATTAACCCCTTTAGCATAGGGAGAGGAAAGTATATGAATCTTGAAAAAATGAAGATTTTCAGAAAAGAACTGTAATGTCCTGTTCAAATTGCATCCAGAACGTTGCGTTACGTTGGCTCCGAGATTGTTGAAATGACCTGTGATTGGTTTGACATATCACGTGGTCAATGAATTGTGCTGTGTGATTGGTTAAAATTTGTCACTCTGATTCACTGTGAAATGGGTCTTAACAATGATAAGCATTAAATTTTGAAAATTAAATTAACCCTTTCAGGAGCAACAACCTCCACCGTTTGCCCGGTTCAAATTTTTCCCCGAATTTTTTAACCTTATGAATCTTGAAAACAAATTCCAATTAAAGGTTGCAAAATGTTTTTACTTCTTTAAACTGATAACAGATGGCAGTACTAACCATTTTTCTGCTCATTTAACTGGAATACATTTAATGCAAGTGAAATAAAGACTAAATTTAGGCATTTGCAATGTGCAAACGGCGCCCCTCAAAGGGTTAAAAGGCCTCACAAATGTAACAAGGTTAACATTGGAGATTCCCAAAAGTAAAGACATAAAAAGGGAGCATCACACTAGAAGCAAAACTGCAAATTTGGAGGATTGGAGTCGAAACTGAATAAAAATGCCCCGTGCTTTATAAATTTTGCCTCGTTTCCTGTTATTTTCAGTTAAAATACTTCATAAACAAAAGCTGATGCGGTGTTTTCCGAGGCAATTAGAGTAGAGGAACGTCTACTCACTTATGATGGATCGGGATTTCAACAAAATGGAAAATTTACGTTTCATTCACTATTTGGACTAGCAAGAGAGTCTAACACTCTGCAGATGAATACATTATGAATGGGATGAAAAGATGTGAGCACTCCGATGGATTAGAGAAAAAAGAAAAGTAAACACTTACCCCTTCCTTTTCTTCCTTTTGCTTTCCCCCATCACGACGAGCAAGCAAAGAAACTCGTCCGCGAACACTACATGGCGCCAATAATCGGACAGTATTGGCGCCATGTAGAGTTCGCGGACGAGTCCCGTATACAGCCGGGGGAATCGTCTTCTTCACTTCTTCCTTTGAGTACTTCTTTCTTGAGGCTGGACACATCATCTCTTATATTTGAAACTCTGGTTTATCCAGTTTAAAATGGAGAACTCTTGTAAACAAGCCGGAAACATTTAGGAGATTTACGTGATGAAAATTTCAAGAGGCAGCGAGAAATCTGAATATTTTTCAGTCCGTCTGTAAGGTCTCTTTATTCTTGGGCTTATGGTGCAATGCACATTATTGCGGAAGTCTTCATACAAAGAGGAGAAATCTTACTGTCTCAAACTACGTCTAACAGTTCATCAGAGCGTTCCAAAATTAAGACAAATTAACAGGAATATATTTAAGTTTCTATAGATATTCCAGTCTGATGATCAGTATCAGTGATGTTCTGTCGATCTTTCTTAATCCCACCAGAAACAACGATTACTGGCACTAAATATTGCTCTAATTATTAGCGAGTTAGGCAGGATACATTCAGAACAGATAAATGGCTAAGACAAAGAAAGCATAAAAACTTTAATTAAAGCATTTAGACTTTAGGAGATATTTATTTTAGAAAACAATACAGAAAGAAAATTTCAAAATTTTCACTATTACAAAAAATTTCATTTCTTTATAATCCAGAAAAACTATACAAAATATCGTTCTTCCTATTAATGAGGCGAAACATCACAGATCTTCCCCATTTCAAAGTAATGTGCTAATAAGATTAATGATTAACATTCAACGGTTATTAACATTCAGCGATTTAAATATGTTTATCACTATTATCAAGAAGATCACAGCAAAATGGTTTACACTCCATATTACTTGTACTAGTTGCATGTAGAAACATATACTATATATAAAAAAAGGCCTTTTTCAGGTTTTAGCAAGCTAAGTTATAACTTTCTGTAAAACTTGAAAGTAAAATAGACTTAAATTGACATGACCACAAAACACTCCCATAATCCCACAATACATGAAAGTAAAATCGAAGTTTATCGTATTTGTCTTCCATCAGTTCTCATCAGAGAAAGTTTGATGAGATAAACCATCGCAAAACTTTATTTCACAATAACATTTGGATTGAAAATAACCAAATTAGAGATGCCATCAATATTATTGCCCACATTATAGCCGACATTCCGAAATCATGTACCCTTCTGTCTATCGCTTGTTTAGTGTTAAATTCAGACGAACCCACTTAGACGTCGTAAACAGACATTGAGAGGGTGGGGGTTTCTCCACCAAAGACCCCATCCTTCCCGATATTAAAGTCATTCCATGTTATTACACTGCATTAACCAAAATCGGCCCTTAAAAATGTTTTCGTCAGACAATATTGCCCAAGAATGATGTTCACTGAAAACCAGAGATGTACCCCTTTCAAAACTCCATTGTTTCTTACCTTTTTTACGGTAATTACTTTAATTTTGTTTTCAGAGGTAGAACTATGTATGGAAAATATGCCCACTGTAAGGTTTTATCATTTTCATGCATGTTTCAAAGACAATCAGATTTTTACAAAACTTCCAATTTATTTAAGAGACTATATTAGATGTGATAAAACAGATAAGCGCAGTCTCATAACCATACAGCCGACGGCACTATCACCAGAGTTTATAGACACATGCCAATTGCCTCGATTACTTTTCTTATTCCTTGCCCAATAGTTACTTATGGCCACGAGAAAGAGAGATCAAATCAAAGAGAAAATTTATTCTGAATACGCATTCCATTGGAGAATCGCTACCCCCCTACCCCTCTTAATTGATCGAGAAACAGAATTTCGAACATGGAAAAGCACTCTATCCGCTCGCTGAAATTGGGGTCAACCGAATCATTAGCTGCTCCTTTTCGCAATCGGGGTGTAAGGAAGGGAATTTTCTTGCCGAGTGCACTGCTTTCCTGGAAAGCCCCGATCCATGTGGAGTTTTCGTACCATGAAGTTCCACCTGGCAGCTTGTGCGGGTTCACATAACCTTTTTTTAAAATTTTTCCTCTGTCTTCCATCCATATTTTCTATTAGTGGCACTTATCTATAACATGGTAAACTTCTCCTTAGAAACTCCTTCACAAAAGACTTCGTGGCAATGTCATAGAAATGTTGCCACTTTCTCCTTTACTAGATTCTTCCATTGTTTCAGAAAAGACAGAACTCGTTTAATAAACACAGATTCTGCAACTTCCTTGCAAGGGGTAGTAAATGTGTAAGAAGTGCTATTCAGATCACAGAAAAAATTTTAGCAAAAGTAGAAATAAAAAATTACTCAGCTTATGTGAAAATTTCTCCGTGAAGATTTTTTTGATGATTTTCTTTGGTGCATCGTAGCAACGCTCCTTTTTGCATAAAATTACTAAGCAAAATGTTCGCTACTCGCAGTGCGATAAAACAGAGCTATAGTCATCGGATGAAGTTGATAAGATGCTTCGAGGCATTCTCCACTCAATTTCCGAGACGATAATTTGTATCTTTCCAGTCCATAAGCATCAGTGTCGTCAAAAAGGAAAATTATTAACAATCATCTAATTTTTTTAAAAATTTTATTTGTCAAAAAGTTTTCTTGGAAAGGAAGGGGAATTTATCATGTCATTGAAATTATTGTATGTTTTGCATTGTTTACATAATATGTATCATTATCTAGTTTCGAAATAAAACACGAAAAAAAAACTGTTTCTTCAGTCTTTCTTGTCGCCTACGTTGACTCAAACTCTCTGTAGGTAGAACATTCTCGTTTCTTTTTTCGGTTGTGAGGCATCATAATTAGAATACAAAATCTGTCCAACAAATCCATTAGATTTATCGAGAAAAACCTCAAATTCGAGCAAAAATGAATCCGTGTTTCTTGGTAGGAGAGACAGAAACATTTTTGTAACCAATATAAGACAGAAATGTGCATACTAGGGTGCTTTATGGGTACTAGGATGATGTATTCGATGATCTAAACCAGCCATACTCAATCTTTTTTTCTCGTGGGCTGCATGCATATGTTTGCTATGTTACGGGGACCGCAACATAGTGCACTATACCTTATAATATAATGATGTAAAAAATTAAACTCAAAACCTAAATATATTCAAACGTTTATTTCAAAAGTGAGTGTGATTTTTTTATGTTGAGACAAATTTTTGACTATTTTAGGCAAATCAGGTTTATACTTGCTACATGCTACTCTCGATACATCATCAAGGTAAGAATCAGTAAGCTGATTTCTACAGACGTTCTTCGCATAATTCATTTTGGAATTTGATGATTCACAAAGATACGTTGATGCGAACAACGTGAGCAGCAGGGGGCACAATTTTGTATATTTTTACCTTTTTAAGGCGCAAATTTTCAAAATTATGTTTACAAAAGCACTTGCTAGATAATGAGTGCGAGTGTTTCGGACCGCACATAAAAGCTTGGTGGGTCTCATGCGGCCCGCTGGACGCAGTTTGAGCACCCCTGATCTAAACGTTTTCTACCATAAATATTAGAGCTGATAGATTCAAATCTTTTTCCGCTCGCATTTAATTAACTTTAGAGGGGAAAACCCTTTCTGGTAAAAGATACAAGAGGAATGCCTAATAGACACTCCATAAAGACAGCAAACTTAGGTTGGACACGTGATCCCACGTTTAATTTCAACCGAAGAGTCATAATTCTTCAAAATCTGAGAAAAAAGGAGATCTAGCACTTTCAACAAAAATTTTACAGTGTAGGCTAGCTGTAATAACGCTTCCCGTTTTACATAGTTTTTAAAGTTCCTGTTTTACCTGTTTTAAAGCAAACATTGAATTCTGCCCAGGTTTTAAAACTTTTTCTGCCTAAAGAAAACATAGTCCAGAGTCAAAAGCTGTATGAGACATTAAATTACTCCTCTATCCAACAGGACCCTTATTGATCAGACTATTTTCACGCCTCATCATTCTGAAGATCACGAGGTTAGTGACAGGTAGATGTAAGAAAATAATTCTTCAACACTTTGGAAGAGCTAATTGGAACATTATTGAAACAATCGTTTCAATTCGTTACAGTTTAAAGTCTTGAGAGAAGTAGCAACCGAGTTGTTCAGTCACATCAAAACAGCCCTCCTCATCTGGTTACAAATCCTTGTTAATCTTTTCACATTTGCTTGGCATATTACACCTGCGTAACCCAGAGTTAGTTTTGGGAATGTTGGTCAGGTCTCGTTTATGTTGGATACTTATTAGCAAAAATACGAAAGGATCTTATTGAAACTGAAGAGGTGTTCTCTACATCGTTTAACTGCTGACTTTATGTGATGAGGCACACACAGAAAGTAATGAACTATACGGAGGGTGAGTATTTCTCTCTGTGAACGGCGTAAACAGACGTAAATATCAAAATAAGTTGGACGTGACTGGATTAAGAAGTTTTCAAAAGTCCATTACGCGTTAACTTGATTTGCAAATGAGATTTAGTTTCATCTTAATATCTGAAAACTGTAATGGATGACATTTCATGTGTACCTTCAAGCAAGTGTATTGGAATGAAGTTATCAAGCATATACAAGTGAATGCCCTTGAGTAAATAAATCCCATCTCTAACCTTCCAGGAAAAATTTTAAAATGATATATTTTCATAATCATTTGCGGAACGATGATCGTTTAATCTCTGTGAATTTTAGCTTGTATTGAATTCCAAACAATTAAACGCAACACTCAGTCACAGGAAGCATATTCTTTACCCTCAGATGGCATTGTGTTCAAGGCCATATAACTGAAAGGAAAGTAGGAAGTTGAACTTTTTCGTTGGTAACAAAAATGCAACGTAAAGAAAATAAATAAGTGAATTAATAAATAAGTTTAAAAAAATCAGGGTAACAAATGAAGCCTTCCGTAACTGCGTGTGAGACCAACCTAATAAGAAATAAAATCTATGCTTTCAGAATCTATGCTTTGATATATCTTTCAGAAATATCAAACCAAATATTATTCGGTTAAGAAATTTATCCCTCAGGAATTTATGAGGGAAATTTTTCAGGATTCACGATAGAATTTCATTTTTTGGAAAAATACTCCGTGCAGGAAATCTGCTTCCAAGAAATTTCCAACAATTTTTACTGGTGATTTTATTTCAGATGAAATTCGAGAGGGAAACTTCAGCTTTTTACAAATTGCATTTTGGAATGTATTCAAAGAGAGAGAGTATTTTTCGTTTAGTTAAAATTCAGACTTCTTTTCATGGACGAATTCTTAAGCAGATGAAGACGCACGTGTGTGTGTGTGTGTGCTTGATGCCCGTGAACAACTCGAATGTCAGGAAAATGGTCCGCTTGAATGGAACGGAACTGCTCGCGGGATTTTTTTTCCTTCTTTCGTTGTTATGGGCCTTTTCCCGGTTGCTCCCACACAAGGATGTGTGTATGTGTGAGACTCATGCGGTGGATAATAGGGTGCTGGAAAAAAGAGATGTTCAAAGGAGCCTCTTTTCTTCTTCACTGTTACCCGAGGGAGTGATGCGCAGTGAAACGACCCCCCCCCTTTTTTTTTAATTTATAATTTTTTTTATTCTCCTGCTTGTAGAACAAACGGTCCGCGGCTGTTATCTCGCCGATGCAGGGGCGAGTTCTGAAAAGGGGGGGGGGGGAGCATAAAAAGATAATTTTCAGTCACGCTCCGCTCGATGTCTGCGAGCTGTGTGACGCGGAAGAATCAACAAATCACAGCCGGATGATGAACCGCACCAAAAGAAAAGAGCTCACTGTGTTTGTTCATCAGGACGGATGAGAAATGGTGTTTTTGCTGCCCAGAAGAACGTCAACCCTGTTTATTTTGTGCGGAGGGGGTGAGAAGGATGTTCTTGTACAGTGGGCAACAACATTGCTCTTAAATGCCATGCAGAATATTGGGGCAATGTATTACTTCTTTATAACCGCTTTGACCGGGAACAGATTTGGGCCGGGCAGCGGACTAGTGATCTGAAAGTCACTGGTTCGATGCTCGTCGCTGGCAAATCCACTGCCGTGTACGCTAATGGCGGCTGGTGCACGTAAAATCTGTCGTAGCTGCAGTGTCCTCCAAGTTCTCAAAAATACCTCTGGAGGTGCAGGGTCAAGTGTTCTGGTCTCGTCACTTGACTCGGTTCAAAATTACGGGATTGGTCCTTTGGCTAAGTCGGACTCCGACTCATGTGGTGCCAGTCAAAATAGGAGCCGCACCTCCATCGCCCATAGCCATCGGGACTTGATTTGATGTTGCTATTGGTCAAGTAGCATAAGCAACAACAACAACAGATTTGGCCTTTCTCCTCATATCAAAAGTGATATCTTCGTCACAGTGAATGATACGCAAGTTTGTATGAAAAAAATCATTTCTACGGGGTAAAAAAGCAAACATCCCCTTCTCTTCCTCATAGATTCCTCATAGATAGTGTGTTTGTAAATGACTTGCTTTCGTTTAACAAAAATATATTACCTCAAGGCATAAAACTAATTCTTCATACCACAAGAACCAACACTTTTCACAGGTTGCAACAAAGTGATAAAATAGTGAATTGTAAAAAAAAAGTGCGGGAGTCACAAAGATTGTATCAAAGGAGCGTGATAACACTTTTTGATTTGTACCAACATACCGCTGCCCCGTGGTAAACGGGAAAACTAATACCTTTAATAACAAGCCACCATAGAGCACTGATTTGCTGAAATCTGAGTTGGTATTTTCTCACCCTACCTGGCATAATCTCCCGCCATTTTACGGTATTTACTCTGTGGCGCCTTTTTTAACGACGCATAGTATTATGAATTTAAAAAAATACTGAATATTATTTTTAGATTCATAATATTACGAATGGAATATATAAGCAATGAATATTAATATTTATTCAATTTTCAAAATAATCAGTAATTTATTTTTTGTTACATAAAATATTTTTTGTTTTTCCATTTATTCTATTTTTCCGCGGCCCGCGGTAGCTTTCCATAAAGTACACTGTTCAAAACAATTAGGGAAGCACGAATGTTGCAGAAACGTCTGTTTCACTGCCTTAACTGTGAAATTCGATTGCTCGGTTATTCTTTTTGAGAAAGGTGACTTGAAAATGTCTAAACAACGTGATTTACCGGAATCCATTGCATGGCGTATTATAGGCAGACTTGAATCCGGGCAAACACAACGTAGTGTCGCGGACGCTGTTGGAGTCGCCAGAAGTGTCATTGCAAGGCTGTGGAACCGATTCCAAGAAACAGGAAATGTTAGACGTCCACCAGGGCAAGGTCGGCCACTCGCCACTACAGCAACTGATGACCGGTATATATTGTTAACAGCTCGTCGAAACAGAACAGACAATGCTACTCAGCTGCAAAGACAGTTGCTCTTGGCAACAGGACGAAGGGTGTCGAGCCAAACAGTACGTAATAGGCTTCATCAGGGAGGTCTCTATGCACGTAGGCCAATGGTCTGCATTCCGTTGACCTCACGCCACCGTAAAGCCCGAAGAAGATGGGTTGCTGAACATCGAGATTGGGAGCAACATGATTGGAGCCAAGTGCTGTTTACAGACGAGTCCCGATTCAGTCTGGAGTGTGACACCCGACGTGTTTTGGTATGGAGGGAAAGGGGCACTCGAAATAACTCCACATTCGTTCGTGAAAGGTCACAATACAGACGAGCTGGTTTTATGGTATGGGGTGGAATCAGCATAGATGGACGTACGGACCTGCATATCATTCGGAATGGTACTTTGACGGCCCGAAGGTATGCAGACGAGATACTGAGACCTCGTGTCATACCTTACGCTGCAGCCATTGGAGATTCCTTTGTTTTCCAGCATGATAATGCCAGACCGCATACAGCTCATCTTGTGGAGAACATGCTTGAAGCTTAAACAATACAGCGTATGGAATGGCCAGCGTGCTCTCCTGACCTGAATCCAATCGAGCATGTTTGGGACATGCTCGGACGACGCATTGCTGCGAGACCAAGGCCTCCTTTTACTCTCCGAGACTTGGAGATTGCACTTCTTGAGGAGTGGAACAGTATTCCCCAAAGTCTTATCGATAACATCATCGCATCCATGGAAAACAGGTGTGCAGCAGTCTTAGCTGTTCGAGGAGACCACACGCCATATTAAAAATCTTACATCATTTCTAAACACTACTTTTTTTTATCGTTTACATGTAACCAAATTGTTGCCCTAAATCATCTTTTCATATTTTTTCCATATTTTCAAAGAATTAAAGCTTAATTACAATTTTCTTTACGTCTTTTTTTCTGTATTGCGCATTGATACGTGTGTACTATCCATTTTATGCCAAAACGTGGCTGTCTCGCACGGTTTTCTCCACGTAACTTCTTTGCTTGCTCCCCTAATTTTTTGAGCAGTGTAATATGGCACACATCATATTTCGAGTTGTTGAGGCCTGCTCTAATGTGTACCCCAACACGACGGAGAGATTGTACATGTGTCTTTGGTTATATCTATATTTCCATCATCTATTTCCTAAAATAGATGAGCTGAAGAAATATTTTGCAACTATACACATTTCTAGATATTTCTTGACAGTCTCTCGTCTAGATATATAAATCCTCCATAAAATTCCCTAAAACGAGTTTCAAGAGAATGGTTTAACTTTTCTGTGAAGGAAGTTTTCGTTACAGTTCATTAAGCATAGCTCCTAGTTCATTAAGCACGATTCGATTAAAGTTTATACATGTTTACACAATTACGGGCAAATATGTATCTTTCCCATGAGGAAAAATTAAATGTTTGCATTTAAATATAATTACGATCGTTAAAAAGAAAATATTCATTTCTTCAAGGGATTAGACATCTTGTGATTTCCTTTGAACGGAAATGGTGTTCTCGTCGTCATCAATAGTTACACGTTGGTTGCTTGCATATGCTCGTGTACTGGCGTCTGGTATGCAGCTGCAGCAGAGTTATATATTGAGATGATCTCTTTATTCACACTATACTCTATAGTATAATTTTTGCTATTTCCTTTCACTTTCTGGAATCAAAATGACCAAAGATTTGTTTTACACAATTTTTTTTACAGCGAGCAACAATGGTGTAGCGCTAAACTCTGTCCATCAAAACCCATTTAAAGCTTTAACTGGGTTTGGATATATCATCAACCAAAGAGGCGAACGTTTTTTCTTTTTTGTACATTGAGGTTCGAGCCAAAGCCGCAGTGATGAGACAGTTCTTGTCGACATTTCCTCCTTTTTGTTGTACGAAGTTTCAAACCAATCGAAAAGGGTGAGGGAATTTCTCCCAGATGAGAAGAAAGAAGTGGAGGACATTCCTCCTCCCTTTCCTAATGCATGGGACGACAAGATAAAGAACTAAACCTTAAAAAAGAGAGATTGTTAATCTTGTGAGCTCAGAGTCGTAGGTAACAGCAATAGTTACAAGAAAGATATTTTTCTTTATGTGATACGTTAATTGGTCTAGACTACCGGTCTTGATATTCCGCAATCTTAAAATCAACACTTGTGTAAACAGTCGTGCATATACTCATTGTATCAGACGATTTATATCAAGAATATAGTTCTTTCTCAACTGTGACATTCCAATGATAGATTTTCACTGCTCTTTTGGCGTTGAAGCTTCAGCGGTGAATAACTCTGGAAACCAGTTAATAAAAATATCAATATTGCAGTAGATCACAAATGAATTTTAATGAATGACATTATCGAAGGAGATTTGTAAAGAATGGTAATTAATGAAAAAAATGGCAACGTAACAAATGTGCAACTATTCAACACCATTGTCCCCTTTTTGCAGCCTTATTTATACTGTTAAGGACTTTCCTTCAGCTTAAATTTTGAAACTTAACGGTTATAGCTTTGACTTCCACCAGCATTGGAAGAAATATAAACTATAAGAGAAATTCCGTATAATTAACAAGCAATCAGTGGCGAATAATTTGAAAGCTAAATAGCAAAAATGTAGAATTTAGGATATATATAAACATCTCATCTCAAAATAGCTAATGGATTGTAAAATCCCATTCAGAATATTATGTGCTTGGACAGAAAGTTGGGAAGGTGCTTATCCATATTTCACGAAAAGTCTACGGCTATAGGTAAAATTAACTGTATACTGAAGATAGCAAATCGTAGATAATAATGAGGCCTTTAATATTCATCTGTTACCGTAAAACATCATAAAACAAAATGACATTATAGAGTTATAGCAGCTTCATTCTCGTTATTACCCAATTCCAAAAATGGTGGATTTCCGCGTATTGAAAGGCTCATGATAAATATGGAAAGCATACACGAAATGCCATATTTTGAAACCAATATGCATGACTTGAACTTCGCTCGCAAAAGATGGGAGGTCGGGGTGATGGTAAAATCCATCCTCTACCCTTCGGGTTATCAGTCGGGCGTGTTACGCTTGCAGACGACTTTTTATTTCTCTGCTACCATCTCTCCCACCCTCTGTTTTCGCCCGCGCCCGCCGAAGTAACAGCTTTTGGAGTCGTTCATGAGTGATCGAGTCAAACGAAAACTCCACCATTCCGGAATGATTTCGTTTCCCCTCCCAAGCCGTTCAGTTCGTTAGATACGTTCAGTAGAGCGAATCTCTGATCGCTCCGGCGAACTTCGAAAACGACGAAAAAATTCCTCTTGAATTTATGAAATCGACATTTGGATGCATCAGAATTCGGTTTAGAACGGGAAAAGGCTGAGTTTAATTTTATTTACATCCAGCGAAATAATATAGCTACAAAACGGGTGAAACCGTAATTTGCCAAACATGCAACAATTCTCATTGTTAATCATGCCATCTCGTCTTCGCACTATCAAATTATTCTTTCGAGATAAGGTCCAACGCAATATGAATATTTATCCTTCAGCACGTTGAAAGAAGGAGAAAGAGTAAGGGCCTGTTCGCTTAGCAGTCAGTTAGCGTAAGCGTTAAATTTTAACCAATCATATAGCACAGCACTATGACATCATCCGTTGATTCACCTATCATTATCCGTGAACACTCCGTTAACCTTTTACGCTTACGCTAACGGACTGCTATGTGAACAGGCCTTTAAACTACCTCCCGGCAGAAAATTTTTTGGAATAAAATTAGAAGTAAATCGTAATTTTGCTTCTAGAGCATCTGTTTTGACGACTTTTCCAGTACCTCCTAGGAAAAGAAATATATTTAAATGATTTTTAAAGATTAAAATCACTTTTATTGATAAAAATATTTGAGAGAAGTGAAAGTAAATGGTTTCACTTATGGAAAAATAAGCATTTCCGGTGTACCCACTAGTCATGAGTCCAGGTTTTGTCCTCATTCTGGGTCCTCAGCAAGGTCTAGTAGACAGGTATGCTGTAGGCGCGAAAATCGTCACATTTTGCCACATAGATTGATCAGGGAGATCATAAATTGTTCAGGTAGATTGAGTGCAGAAATATATACTGGGCTATGCAACTTTTCAGCTTCATTCTGCTTAAATCATCACGCCATTTGCCTTAGTAATGTGATTTGATACTTGATCTTAAATACTACTCTTAATACCTTGAATGATCTCGATATCGCATGTTTCCTCCCATTTCATTTTACTCTAAAAAAGCCATATGCTGGGCATTGTGCTTATGAACACATAATTCTTCCACTTTGTCCCTTTGAATTAAATCTCTCCCTTTTTTTTCTACGAATTCATTTACTTGGATACAGAATATTACTACTGTACAGACTGCGTAAAGATATTACGATTAGTAACTTATTGAAGTAACCTTCAGCAGAATATAGAAAGAGTAAGAGATTTAGGGCCTATATTTCCCCCAGTTACCCGTTTGTCCTAAACTTTTTCTATGGCGTTAAAAGTATGAACTTTGAGACAGCATTTCATTTTTACAACTACATGCACCTTGAATCCTTCTGCCACCAATGATTTTGAGATAAACTTCTGAATGGAACGAAATGCATTTCTTAAAAAATCCATTAAAGTTAAATGGATTATCTAAAGCATCTCGAGGTGATCATTAAAGCGTTGATAAGAGCATCATTTCCCAATGGCGAGGGGATAACCGTTGAGAAACGATGGTTCTTTTTTCGATTCTTCTGGAACGAGAATCAGCTTGAGTTTTGCAGCAAGCTTAACGTAAACTTAAATCGTCTTTCCAAAAGTCAGGATCTCAATAAAGTGGAAAACTCTTTGAACGAATTGGGGACATTGCTACGACTACTGATTGAATACGCTTAAAATGTAAATGAACCTGATATTATGCAGTTCCAGGCATGGTCTGATATAGATGTCGAAACATATCGGAACTCAATAGCATCGATTCTACGAAGCCTAGAAACCGTTTATAGACATTAAGGCGCAAGTACCATGTAATGAGGAGAGCAGACAAGCTATCTGACTACCGTATTTATGTATATAATGCATAGCATGAATCTCTATTTATGTTAAATGTGCGTTGCCTGGTTATAAGTATGCATATAAAGCAGTATGAATCATTAGAAAGCGTATCATAATAGCCCAGTAACGTCTGCTACTGTTTTTAATCGTTGTAAATCATTTCATCATTATTTTCTAAGGCATCCATAGTTTGCATCTTGATTCATTTGCTTTAAGGCTTAAAAATGTTTAAATGCACATTTTAATCTTGCTATTTGGCAGGCACAAAAAATCAGTTTTTCGTTTGCCGCAATTAACACGAGAGTATTCCTTATCAAAACATGTAATTTAAGTTATTAAAAAAAGGTACATTATTTATGTGAATCAAGAGTTACCAAGAGAATTAGTTTCTTTAGCTCCTCTCAGATAAAGAGGCACTTGATTAGAATTTCAAAACCTCATTTTCCAAGGATGGGGAGGGGTGCAACAGGCACTACGTACCTTTTATAAGCTTTTAATTTCCTGCACGTATCCCGTGTCGTTCGAAATAAACTTTTAATGTTTCTTCGAACATTTCATGACTCAAAAAAGCAGCATTCATGTTCAATTTGCATTTTCGTGCTCCTGCGGTTTTTGTCACGCGCTGTTTTCCTCTCTACATAGGGACAATTTCTTTGAGATGAAGATTTTCTCTATCTTTGGCACGCACAGTTAAACAGGGTTATTTGATTACTCTCCCTTTTTTTTTATCTTAAAGCGAGCGAAAAACCGAAAATTAGACAACGGAAGCAATCTTTTACTCTGATGACGTTTATCTCTTAGTTTAGCTGAATGAGGAGACGAAAATTTTAATCAACTGAGAACTACCTCGTACTCTACAACAAAACTATGGAATATGAAGGTCTCGGATGAACCACGCTAATGGTTCCCAAAACTGTCATCATTACAATATGCTAAACGTCACTGTGCTGTAACATTCTTCTATTTTTTTTTAATCTTGAACCAATGAATTCATTGCATGAACCAATAAATTCATCGATTGGTTCAAATGGAGATTAAAAATGTTCCTATTCTTTTATTATCAAGAATCATGGATTATACGAATATTTTCTTCTTATCTAGTGATAAAACTGGTTATCCATAACAAAAAGTAATTTTTTTAAGCAAACAAATAACGTTACAAGGATTGTCTCAAAAATTTATGTATGATCAATGAAGCAATCAATAAACCATTCAATTCATTTATTGGTTCAAATGGTGATTAAAAATTTTATATTCTTGTTAATCCATGGATTATACGAATATCTTTACTAACACTTTTTTTTCTTTTCTAGTGGTAAAACTGGTTGTCTATCACAAAAAGTAAATTTTTTATACTTGAAACTAATAACGTTACACAGATTGTCTCCAAACTTTCTATACATTGATCACTTCATCACACTTTAACACAAATAATGTAAATAATTCAACACGAAATAAAACGTATAAAGAGGGCATAGACTGTCGAACAAATTAAGAGAAAACCTACCCTAGCGTTGAAAATTTTAACTTTTCAATAAAAGATTGCACAGTTGACACAAATCCTCATACTAAAACCGACAAATATAACGAAAAGCAAATAATTCAACAAAGCAAGATAATTATTAGCAGGAAAAATGTAGACAAAAATAAACAGAAATCACGCACTTAGGGCTCAACGCACCATAATGCAAGATTCTGTAGCATTAAAGGAACTGCAACATATCAAGGTAACCGACTGGTCTAGTCATCAGGAGGCCTAGCCAAATCAGTTTCCTCAAGGGGGAACTCTCTGAATAGGATGCATGTCTAAGTAAAAGACATCCTAAGGCCCCGAGATCCCCATTGAAACAGATAGTCAAATCAAATGAAAATAAGTTTAAATTTTAACCTGAAAAGCAAAGAAATCATTAGAATCAAAGAATCATTAGCCTGCTTACTACATGAGGAACCCCGGGTGAAAATTAACCAGAACATAAACCTACCGGAAGAATTATTTTTAAAACTTTTCAATAAAAGATTGAGCGACTGCAACAAATCTTCATACTGAAAAAGTAGATAACACAAATAATGTAAATAATTCAGCACGAAATAAAACGTATAAAGAGGGCATAGACTGCCGAACAAATGAACAGAAAGCCTACCCTAGCGTTGAAAATTTTAACTTTTCAATAAAAGATTACGCAGTTGCAACAAATCCTCATATTGAAAACGGACAAATATAACTAAAAATGAAAAATTCAACAAAGCAAGATAATTATTTACTTTTCGTTATATTTATTCATCACACTTTCTCACATTTATCAAACTTTCTCTCGGTTAACTAACACCCACTTTCCGTGTAGATGTGCTTTACCTAGATATATCATGATGAACACGAATGATCCTCGCACTTTGAGGTATACTCATTCAAATAAAAATATTTATTGGACCTTTTAATCCCATTCTTATTTCCCATTCAGTTTATTTCCGAACGGATATAGAAAGTTTAACAAATAGTATAACCTCAGGCATTTTTACACTGATTACATTTCAAATGCATATTCCCTACTGAAGGTGCACTTGTTATTTGTTACCTTTGATAATTGAGCAGTGGAAAATTATGTTTGTGTTTCAAGGAGGGAACTTATTTAGATTACACAATTCTGGAAGTAAGTCAGGAGTAACCGTTGATCGAAAAGCACAGCTGATTTATTTGGCTGCTTCTTGGCCATTCATTTACAGTGGGCAAGGATGTTTAGCAATAAAGAGTTACTCAGGCAACGTTTTAAGAAGGAAGGATCCAATCAGCTTCTTCAACACATTTCATATCCGTCCTAACAGTTTCCTCTGTACATATCATTTTCCCGTGATCCTTTGGAATCAATTCCAAAACGTATCTCAAAGAAATCTTAACTACAGTGGTTTTGAATAAAAACGGATCAGAGGACAATTCTGGCATTTAAGTAATTTACAGAAATGTAAACTTGTTCTTCACATTCGATCATTATTATAGAAGTGCGTTAGAAACTCGTACTTGTAAGATTCCTATCAGAGCGAGTTTATACACTGATATGCTTGTATAGATACATTTTCATGATTTACCACAGCTCGCTTCAACCTGTACACGCAGAAAGAGATTTCCTGAATGCCCCCATTAAAGCAGTGAAAGAAAGAGCAGAGCAGTGCCCACTATCAAATGAAGATACTTTCTTTTAATAGACAAGTCGAAGACAGACGGGTTGCACACTCAGGAACAAGTGAAATGTTCGGAGAGTGTGGGACCAGGGAAAGAGAGAAGAGATAACAATGAGACTTTAAGACTGGTAATCTGTATGTCTTTTTGGAATTATACAGTAAATAATAACCCCCCGTTTGGCTTAAAATGATCACCACTTCTTCGCAATGAACTTCATTTCATCCAATCAATCATGAATGCCCGTACAAACATCCCTCGATACACGGAAGAGTTTTATGAAACCACCTGCTAGGCACCTAAGTAGATGCGATTGACATCATAACCACATCACCAGTGATGTGAAGCTCGCTAACGGCACAGTACGAATACAGTAGTCATCTATCAGTGCTATAGCCTTAGGTGAATTTCCTGTTGCACAGGTATTGATTCCTTTAAAGAAACTTAATTAGGTATTCGGATGATTTCGACTGACTACCAAAAGAGCCCTGGCATTTTGAACAAGTATGCTAATTATGAACACCGTGACAAGATAACATATACGGATAATGGAACGTCGACGAGATTTACAGAGCGGAAACATAAGACAACGAAGCCGTAAACATCAGAAGAGTTGAAAGCTATTCTAATTGATTCAATTTCCATTTAACATGGAAATGATGGAATATTCCTCTGATTATCGACGTATCAAACATCAACTTATTTGGCTAACCACCAAAGGCTCTTCACCTATCACACATGAGGAGAAATAGAGGATAATCCCTTTAGATATACATCAGATATAGGTGTAAAATAAACCGTGAGAGAATAAAAGGGTTATTTGGTGTAGAGGTGTCTTTAGTAAACCTTTTCATATTATTTAGATTAATGTTTGTTTGTGCTCGACTTATTTTCTTAGAATGCGGTACATCACTGATTAGAGATTAAACTCATGTCTTTGACCTCGTGTTAGATGCTTGTAAGTCTAATGAAAAGGATTTCAGTTGAAAGGTTTAAAAAAATACTCAATGCATACTATATTAAGGAGTTCGGAGGAAATACTCCCTTTCCTAGGGAAGAATGACAGATATATTGATTGCTATGTTGTAACACTCAATATTTTGAGTTATTTACGTATGAGAGTTCTATTGTTTTGTGCAGGTTAAACTCATGTCTTTGACCTCGTGTTACATGCTTTTAAGTCTAATAAAAAGGATTTCAGTTGAAAGGTTTAAAAAAATTCTCAATGCATACTATATTAAGGAGTTCGGAGGAAATACTCCCTTTCCTAGGGAAGAATGACAGATATTTTGATTGTTATGTTGTAACACTTAATATTTTGAGTTATTTACGTATGAGAGTTCCATTGTTTTGTACAGATTAAACTCATATCTTTGACATCGTGTTAGAGGCTTTTAAGTCTAATGAAAAGGATTTCAGTTGAAAGGTTTAAAATAATACTCAATGCATACAATATTAAGGAGTTTGGAGGAAATACTCCCTTTCCTAGGGAAGAATGACAGATATTTTGATTGCTATGTTGTAACACTCAATATTTTGAGTTATTTACGTATGAGAGTTCTATTGTTTTGTGCAGGCAGAGATATATGCATTCATTCAATATTCATATATAGATTATAGATTTTCTACATATTTAGAATGTTTTTTCCTTCAAAATAAATATTAATATATAATAATATATAAAATTAATAGACAGAGATCGCAAGCAAGTTTCACACGAATATCTTAGAGTAGAATACATTGATTCTATTAACTTAACTTTCCAACAACAGAAAAAAAACCGGGTGAATATTAACTGTATATTTCTCTTATTAACTGTAAATCTCATGTTCCCCTATTAAGCTGCCATGCTTTTTCATTGAAATGAAGAGTAGACAATCAAACCTCCAAAACTACCGAAAATGAATCTCAGTCGATCGTGCTATCGTGGTTTAAAAACGGCAAGCTAGAATTATTCCGATTGATAAGTTTTTTATCTCGAAGGGCATAATATATATATATATATATATATATATATATATCTCAGAAAACCAAGTTACTATAATTTCGTAAAATAGCAAGAAATATTTGATGGGGGTGACGGACGATTTTCCTCTTAAACTCTGTTGAAATTGATATATTCAAATTCCGCATTCCAATTTTTCCCTATCAGCCAGTGATGTAGATGCCAGAGCAGAGCTGAAGTGTGGGACTGTAAAGAAGGGAAGGTGAAAAACTGCGTTTTACGAGGTACGGGGCTGAGTTTTGACCCATGTGGGTGATGATTTTGCGGTAAGTGTTCATGGTACATGATGCAACTGTTAGGGCCTGTTCACATAGGAGTCCGTTGCGTTGCGTTAAGGAAAGGATGACGTTGAGACGAAAATAAACCAATCATATGCCTCCAAACGATTAGCAATGAAATTTTTAACTCCTATGATTGGTTTATTTTCGTCTCAACGTCATCTTTTCCTTAACGCAACGCAACGGACTCCTATGTGAACAGGCCCTTAGGGTCTGTTCACATAGAATCTGCCAGCGTCAGCGTTACTTGTATTAACATATTTTAAACCATTCATAGACCTTACCAATTTCGTGGCTAATCGTTTGCAGGTTTGTAATTGGTTAAATATATTTCAATACGAGTAACGACTCTGACTGATTTTATGGGAACAGGCCCTTACGCTGTCCGTAGAATATCCGATATTGATATGTTTTATTTGGGTGTATATTCGAGAATCAAGTTGCTCAATAAAACTTAGTTTTTATTAAAATTAGAAGCCATAATTTACTTCTCAGACTGTAAGAACTTTATAAACCTGAAAACTCTGCTAATGGCGGATTATGGATTTACACCAATAAACTCTTCACACCAAGATCAAACATTCTGGGACGATTGAAAGTCCATTTTCATATGGTAATTACTGATGGATACAATGGAGGTACTATCAGTTAAGGGTAAAAGCGTTCCAAAATGACAAACTCATTACAGGAGAAGAGGAAAGTGTTATGAAGTGGCCCATCTCCGTGTCGATCGATACAACTTTTGCGGCAGATATTCTCAGTCTCGAATGAGGCTGGATCATAGGAAAAAGTTGTTCAAAAAATTTTTCTCTTCCCTAAATCCGGCAAATATGAGGGTCTGCCCGATATCCTTGCGCAACTTGAATTAGAGAATGAATCTTGAATCAGCTTGAATCATACTTGAATCAGCACATTATCTTAGAGCATTAATTCTGCGTTTATGTACATTCCTTTAATCGCGGTCCCTCATCCGGCAAAAGCAAAGCAATCCGTGACATTTTCATTCCTCAGATACCGCTGGCCGGACAGCCAAGTTCCTCTGCTGTAAGGTCCGGCCAGAGGACTGCACCCTAAACCTGTTGTCGTATCGAACGGTTGGAAAAGAAGAAAAATCTCGGGTCGAATTAAAAGTCCGGATGAAATATTGAGCGACGGGGCGCTCGATTTCTCTTCCCGTTCCCGTTGCCATGGCAACGAGTGAGGGAGATCCGACGGGAAGTTGGAATTCTCTCCATCCCCCCAGCCCTCTCTGTGTTTGCGGGGAAGGAATTATTAACACCTTCCCGCCCCTCCCGTCCCCTCCTCCGTTTGTAGAAAAGGAAGTTTCGCGGACAAAACCGCTTTAGAGCGGCGTTTTTCCCTTCAGGAAGTATGCGGACTCAGGGTGTATGTTCCGGAAGGCGTGTCCACAAACTGAAAAAGGCACTGAGAGATGCTCTCTCTACATTCATAAGTATGAAATACCATTCGTTAGACAGGGAAAATAGCAAAAATTAGCATACACACACAGAGATAGATATATATACGGTAAGGGGGAATACATCACTAGATAATTGTATGAAACTACAATTAAATCTATTCAGATCCCTTTACACAATATGCTGACTTCAGCAAATGACTGTCTGGCAAAATATCTAGACTTTTTGCCAGACTTTAGGTCAATCTACTGACTGTTTCGTATTTTTCTCCAATTTACAAGTCACATTTGCTGTTGTTGTTTCTTCTAATGCCCCCTGGCGCGAAGTTCCAGACCAGGTCCATATAGGCTGCGGGCTGAAGTGTGCAGCTCCGGTTTGTATAGCACCACAAGGATCAGAGTCCAGCTTAGTTAGCTGCCATCTTCAGTGACACACCCCCCCCCCCCCCCAGGGGCGGCATTTGGGAAGATCATACTCTACCAACACATGACATTTACGACACGGAAAGGATTTTACTAGCCACCTTTTTTTGGCCTTTCTGCTGAAAAACTAGAGCTCCCCAAGTCAATCATACTCCCTTTCCCGAATCTCCATAAGCCCTTAGAGAGGCTTTTAGACCCATATATTTAACTAGTCCTGCTGGATACGGACATATATGAGTAGTTCTCTTACACACGGATATCGAACTTGGGATCTCGCCAAACAAGTCGAGAATCTTGACCTCTCGTCTATGTGCAAATCAGTTATTCAGATTAGCATAGTAGCTTTTACAGAAAGCCATCATAAAGTATAATTGTAAAGGAGAAATGAAATTATAAAAGAACAGCTTTATTGCGGCAGACCTGAATGCTTGTAAGATCAAATGACGGGCTTCATCCGTATGTAAATCCTGGCCATAGATAAGGGAATCATTCAATAAATGGCCCTACTTACAACATTCGACTGCAAGTGTAAACTCCCTTTATCTGTCTGCCTGAAACTTTTTAAACTTTTTTTAACATCGTATGTGGCATCTTCACTTGAAGAGGAATTTCCATTTGGTCTCGAGAGATAATCATTCAGGCAGATGGAGTAAAAACTATTCAAAAGTCACGAACTCTAATTCCAGTTAAGTGGAAGAGAGCTAAATACCTCAGAGCATCTAGAAAAGCACTAGGATTAAGCTCACGATATTGGGCTATTAACGTGAATTGGAAACATTATTTGACTTTGAAGAACAATCATAGACATTGCCCCCCCCCCCCGCTTTCAGTGTAAGGATTTTCGTGTATTTCTGCGAATCTGTTATTATTGGATCAGAGGCACTAATCCATATGTCCGATAAATGCACATATTTAGTAAATGCATATACTGGCTACATTTCCAAGCACTGCGTCTAATATTCCGAACATCTCATTAAAAGTTTGGCTACGAAATTCTGGCTCGAGCGAAAAATATAAAATATTTCCAACTTAGTTAGATATTTTTAAATTCCAGTTCGAATATTTATCCTATTTATAAAACCTTAAATAAAAATATTGATGAAAATCAGTTATCAGCTATCATAAAGTATCTCAATAAATGTTATCTTTTCGAAAACTACTTTGGGGAAAACTGTTTAATACGCAGGAATTTCACTTTAGTGCAAAGTAATATTGCGATTAATGATCCCCTAGAACGACTTCTAAAAGTGATTGTAGAAACATTGTCTAATATGATGAATATTCGGAATATGTTGTCTAAACAACAATTTTTTTTACTAAGCCGAGCTACCTGAATTATTAAATTTAACAGCCAAGACTGCACAACTTCTTGCTCAAGTTATGGATCAAAACTAGATCTTAATAGGCATGGGTAAAAAAGAAATCAAAACTAGATGGATTAACATTTTAAATGTGTAGCATGAACTAAAATTTTCTTACTTTCTTTAAATACTTCATACTCCAACTCAGGAAAAATGAAACAGCTCAGTTTATTTTCAACTAGATGGAAAATGTTTATCTTTTAGAGGCTATAAATAATTTATTTATTTATTTAGTTTTTTACAAATATGGTAAAAATTTCAAACGTCACTCTCTCTCCAATGTTCACAGACACTCTATGCACTTTGTTTCCTTTACCCATTTTCCCAAACTTATAATAAATTTTGCCGTATTTTCTAAAACATTCCGAAAAGACTACTATACTGCTTCTACTAAACATTCTTGAACACTAAGGAAGAAAGTTAAGGGTTAGTCAAATTTTAAACACTCACACACCAAGAAAAAAAATTCTACTTGGAGTACCAAGTGCTAAACTTATTGATCACTCTTGTAGTTTGTCGATAACATCTAATAATAACAGATTCTCGAAATATTAAATTCATGTGTATGTGTTATGTCTTAACACATTGTTGGCCGGTACCGAGTACATTCGTGTGTTTACACGCAATTGTTTTAACATTGATTTAATAAAGGAAAGTCCTACCGGAGAAATTTTTGGTCAACTGAACAGTGTTTTACTTCAAAACTACCTTTCCTATGGACTGAATGAGGTTCAGGGAAATCCACATATTTTATAATTTTAAACTATGATTCTCAAACCCCCGTATAAAGACAACAGATTTTAGAAAACAATAGAACTTTACTTCTTTCCAAAACTAGCTGTTTGCCCGCTGTTGTCCGGGTATTTTGGACATTTTATTTTTCACCGCTTCAAAAACCCCATGCCGATGGAGGCTGAACTTAAACGGCATCGGGGGATGACTTAAAAGGGGATGACTTAAACGGCATCGGGAGTGTCACCATTCATCTCAACGACAGCGAAAAAACATGGATTCGACACTAATCTCGGTTTTTTAAATGTCACCACTTTCCCACCCTCATCGCTAGGGGTGCACTAAACTTGGGCTTAAATGTCATCGTGACTGTCACCGATCAGTTTAACGACCCCGAAAACTATACATTTGACACTACTCTCGGTCATTCTGGACATTTTATTTTCCCTCCTTCTCACCTCCCCCCCCATGCCGATGGGAGCTAAACTTGCACATAAATGGCATCGGGAGTGTTACTATTCATCTCAGCAACCCCGAAAACTATAGATTTGACACTAATATTAGTCTTTTCAGTTATTTTTATATGTCACACCCTTCCCAACCCTACCCCTAGGGCTGTCTTACCCCACAGTATTTTTTCCCAGATTGTAAGTCATAAGTGTACCAAGTTTGGATGAAATTGCTCCAGGAGTTATTCTGGAATATACATACGTACATTCATTCATCCATGTTTATATATATAGACTAGCTGAATACGCTTGCTTCGCTACGGAGTACATTTTAGGATAATTACAATGAAAAAATAATGAAATCGCTTTTTAGAGAATTATAATATAGTACAGTTAATATATAGTACAGTTTGTGGAACATTTCTTTTGCCGTATTTTATGCACATGACGCAAAATTAATTTAAAGTATCACAAAATGAAAAGAAATCTCGTCATCAACATTTAATAAATTAAATTCTAAAAATTAATCTACAAAAATTCACCAAAAATCAGAAAATGGAGGTAAAGATTCGAAAAAGATTTCAATTAGAGGAATTTTTCGTTCTCGTGATAAAAAATTTATAACAACCTCAGATTATTATTTTAAACACAAACTTTAAAAAAAAGTTACAAAAACCGCTTAAAAATTTAATTTAAAAAAATCTAAGAAGAATTTTTCAAAAAATCTTTCTTAGTGCACTCCTACACTATAAGAAGAATCACCATGCAAAATTTCAGTGGTTTGGTTTGTGCGTTATCTGTCAGTCAGTCACGGAACTGTTTTATATATATAGATTTCAGTGTTAGTAGGCGCATATATTTAAATAAAATTGACTGTGAACAATGTGTTAACAAAAATTCATAGGTCAAAGTATAGAAAATTTGCTGAACAGTCCCAATGCTAAAGCTTTAGAAGAAGAAAAAATTACTGTACTATTAATCACTCCGCCAGTAAATAGCACTGCGCCTTCAGCAACTCTCCCCTCGATTCAATTACATCCTCAGCTTAAAAACCAACAAACGCCATACGATTCCTGGATAATCTGCTTTCCTGTGATCATGGTAATAAATCCGATAAAGTAGTAAGTTCCTGTCATCTGAATTTGGAATAGAAAGTATGGCGAAATCATACTTTTTCTCTGTCCTCTTTCCTAAACATTCTTCTCCGTATTAATAGAGAATAAATTTGAGTTGTCGAGTAAAATGTAAATGTGTAGAGCTATGATTCTGTTATCCAGATAAGTTCTCCTTGCAAATGCTTTACTTAATATGATTGCTGTCTTGGCTTATATATATTTTCTTAATTTCAATTATATATACCAGGTGGTTATAATTAAACTTCTCCAATAAAGGGCATCCTACAGCGCAAACGGGTGAACGGAATGCAACGAAATTTCGTATATGGGCTATACACGAGATGCGCTCACGGAATTTCGAAAAACAAATTTAGTTCCAAAATGTCCATTAGAGGGCACCTTTTAGGGAAAAAACAGGAAATTTAACACAATAAACGACCAAAACGGAATACAGAAACGATATTAACAATCCAGAACAAGAATTATGAGTAATAAAATGTAAATCCGGGAAAAGCTGTCAGTTGTAGGAGAAAAATGTCGAGATTTGCATTCTTGGGAAGAAGAGGAAGCTTTATGCAAAACACGTTAGGGTATAAAACGTTTGCAGACGTTGCCATGTTTAAGTCGATATTTCCGACTGTACTAATGACGGTCTCTTTAGTTGAACGTGCGTTATTGGTGAAGCTGTTTTACGAAAACAAGGGGAATGCTTCTGCTGCAGTTCGTGAATTTCGTCGTAGAAAGAACCTACGGCGTGGACCAATGTCTACTAAAGGTATCCGGGCCATGATAAAGAGATTTGAAGAGACGGGGAATTAGGAGTTCAACCTGGAAGAGGCCGTAAACGTGTCACACCGGTACTTGTTGATTCCGTCAAGACAGATGTTGACGCACAGTCACAGACATCAGAGTTTGGGAGCAGTAGCGCGCGTGCAGTTTCTCGACAGACAGGCTATTTTTACAGCACCGTCCGAAAAGTACTCAGAAACATAATGCACTACTTCCCATACAAGATCCACCATACCCAGGAGCTACTTGATAGGGACAAGCCACAACGTGTCTCATTCGCAGTCAGTTTTCTCAACAGAATGACTGTTGATCTGTCATGGCCTTGGAATAATCTGTGGAGCGGCGAGACTCATTTCTACCTGAATGGGACAGTCAACACACAGAATTGCCACATTTGGACTAAGTAAATCCGCGGATCCAGACTGAATTTCCCCTACAGTCTCCAAAGGTCACTGTCTGGTGTGGATTCACGGCGACATTCATCCTTGGGCCATTCTTCTTTGAGGAAATCGGTGAACGTGGGCCTGTCACATGTTCCGTTACGGGCCGTCGGTACCATGACATGCTGCAGACGTTTGTTGTGCCGCAACTACAGCAAAGGCGGGTCCTTACATCGACCATTTTCATGTAGGATGATGCGCCCCCACATATCCATGGGTCCGTGAAGGCGTTATTGCTCCAACACTTCACAGAGGAACGTGTTATTAGTCGCTCCTTTCCTAATCCATGGCCACCACGTTCGCAGGATCTCCGTGTGATTTCGGGTTATGGGGCTATTTAAAAAGTCTGGTGTATTTGAAAGGGGATATTTATACCGAACCGTTCTTCTGAAATGAACGGATGTACTCTTGTCGCTCTAATAAACGATTCGGCCAGACTGCTTCCAAATTTAATTTTAATTCCTTTCAGGCTGAGTCTAGCTCCAACCATATAAGTATGAGCTAGTTTTTCCTTTCAGGTTATAAATTAAGGACGTGATGTAATGGGTATATTATATATATATATATATATATATATACACACACACACGAGTTTACTGTGAAAATTCACTACTGTGGCCAGTAATGGTTCCAATAAAAAAGTGGCCGTTTTGAGGGGTGGCCGCGAAAGGAGGTTTCTTCTTGAATCGGTTCTGAATAACATATGGCTGTTTAGAGGGGTGGCCTCCGGATAAGGCTAGCCAACGAGAGAAGTTTCTCTGACTTTAGGTGTATGTATGTATGTAAGTATACAAACACACATACACACGCATGCGCATATGCGTGCGTGTGTGTGTGTGTGCGTGCCCTCGTGTGTGTGTTAAGATAGCTAAAACTGAAATCTATACCTATTTTAATACATCCACTGTGAATATTTTTGAATTCCTGCGTTTATGGCTTTACACTGGGAGATAAAATTTTCATAATTACAACAGCAACTCCCTCAAACCAAATAATGCTTGCATATTAAATGCATACATAATTCAGTTTCATGCATGTTTGAGAAAATAATTTTGTAATTTTCAAAATTGCATAATTATTCTCTCTAACACTGCAATACATGTATATTATTTTATTACTAATCCCATCTAAAGAGAGTACTAAAAGAGCATAAAAGTGGCTATCTAAGTAAAATATTCTGAGAATACGACAAAATATACGAAGCATAATACTTTGAAGTTAATGAGTAAAGCTTGTATCTGCAATCAATTTTTTTGCAAAGAAATTTATTTCAATTTCTCATAAAAACCTTAAATGAGGAAAACAAAAATTATTTAAAAGTAGATAAGTATACATATAATTTCATGGGCAAAACAGAAAAATTACAGTTTGGGGAATATTTTTTAATTTTAATGTCTGCCATTCACTTCAATGACAGAAATTTTAACTTAAATTTTTATTCTTTTACTTAAACTGGTAAAATTCATCAAAATAATTTCTACGATAATTTATGGTTACCCATCTTGCCTCAAAGGTTTTTTTTTCTTTTTTTGTTATGTTTCCAAATTAGCGATATTCTTGGCTGCAGAAGCTGAGATTTGCCCCGTTAGATACCCTATTGTCTTAAAGTTTTTCTGAGTCTGTCTTCCTATAGATATTTATATTTTATCCATCGACTTTTATTTTCTCGCATATGTATCTTACTTACTCACATGCATGCACACACACACACACACACACACACACACACACACACACACATATATATATATATATATATATATATATATATATATATATATATATATATATATATATATATATATATATATATATATATATATATATATATATATATATATATATATATATATATATATATATATCCATACTAGCTGAATACCCGTGCTTCGCTAAGGAGTACATTTTAGGATAATTACAATGAAAATAAAATGAAATTGTCTTTTAGAGGATTTCCTTATAAACAATTTTTTTTTTGTTTCTTCATTGGGCGAAACTAATATTAACAGGCTCGTCCGCGAACTTACGCGTGCTTAAAATTGACCGTGAGAGAAACAATTTTCTCTTACATCTACGCCAGCGTATTTTAAAGTTTGACCTTCAGATTTATCGTCATGGTGAAGCATACTTTGAAGAGAAATTGCAGTTTTGTATCTAGGTTTAATTTAATATCCATAAAACATACTAATTTGAATTAAATTTTTTAAAAATTCCATCTCAATTAGTTTTGTGGTTAAATTTTATTTTTTACTGTATTTTAATATTTTTTGTCAATTTATTTTGTTGTTATATACATGACGCAAAATTTATTTAAAGTATCACAAAAAAAAAAGAAATCTCGTGATCAACATTTAATAAATTAAATTATAAAATTTAATCTTTAAAAACTCGCCAAAAATCAGAAAAGGAAGGTAAAGATTCGAAAAAGATTTCTTTTTAAAGTCTTTTTAAAGTCATTTTTATGATCTTTCTTGTGATATAAATTTTATAACCCTCAGATTATTATTTTAAATGCGAACTTAAAAAATGTTACAAAAACAGTTAAAAAATTCTATTTAAAAAATCTAAGAAGAATTTTACAAAAATCTTTCTTAGTGCATCCCTAAACTATAAGAAGAATCGCCATGCAAAATTTCAGCCCTTTAGGTCCACTGGTTTTGTCTGTGCGTTATCTGTCAGTCAGTCAGTCACGGAACTGTTATATATACAGAGGCTGTTCACACATTTTTTAGACGATGTATATTGTATTCACAAAACTAAATTACATAAAATTCTTGTGTTTTAAATGTTCTATTTGACATCCCTTATTCTGAACTATCTTTCGACACCGCAATTTCCAGGATAATAATGCCTTTTGAAGTGTCAGAAGAGGTATTCTATCCCATTCCTCCTGAACAGCTTTCCAGAGTCCTGCAAGGGTTTTGGGACGACGTTTGGATAATGCAGATTTTAAAAGTCCGAAAGCACAAAAATCCATAGGTGATACATCGGGAGATTTAGTAGAGATATCAGTGAAGGGTATGGCCTTGATACCAGTTTTGTGTTCCATTTCTTTTAGGAAATTTACAGTGGATTTTGATGTGTGACTGCTAGCTTTGTCCTGATGGAGTCTCACAGATTGATGCCACTGTGGGTAAAGCGATGGTATTTCATTCAGAAAAATTGGCGATAAAATATGTTCCTGATAGTATTTGGAGTAAATCTTGACATTTTTTTCCACTCTCTTTATTTTTAACTTGCCATTATAAGAAAAACCAGCAACAATCATGAATCTCTTAGAAAAACTTTCTTTAGATTCTTTGAACGATGAACTTAAATTTTTTTCTCCCCTTTTATGATAATAAATGGCTCTTTTTTGTTGCATTCATTTAAATACACCCATGATTCATCTATTGTGACAATTGTTTTCCATTTTTTTTTGGATAAGTGTTTCTCATATAGAATTCTGCAGCGTGTCCTGCGTTCAGCGATATGATTTGGAAGAAGACGATGCACATTGCGTTTTTTAGCTTTCTTAAGATTTAAATCAACGTTTATCATTTTGTTTACAGTGGACACCGAGCCATTTTAATGATTTTGCAACTGTCCTTTGACTAGGGGGATTTTCTTTTAACATTAAACAACGTACCTTTGCAATAGTCGAAGATGTCCGTTTTTTCCTTGGATACTTGTTTGGAATTTTTGTCCCACTTGAGGCTCCAATTTGACGTTTTTTTTCCTTTCTTGTTGGCGATATAACTATCGACGCTTTAGATATCAAAAAACCATGACTCTCACATCGTTTTTGGATAACGGAGTATGCATATTTCTCTTCGGAAAGAGTATAAATGTAGCCTTCGAACCACTGCTTTGTTAAAAACGCCCTTTTGAATAAAAACAAAACTTTCAAGCCGCAGACGATAATTTTGACTTTTAAAAACATAGTACAATTGCAATTATTTCTTTTGCAGCAAACGATTTTTTGTTACCGCTTACTAAAATCGTCTAAAAAATGTGCGAACAGCCTCTGTATATATATATATATATATATATATATATATATATATATATATATATATATATATATATATATATATATATATATATATATATATATATATATATATATATATACACTCATTTTCCGACAATCATTTTTAATTTACATTGAGTACAGCCGCTAGCCCTGGAAATGAATTTCGAACCATCTGATTTCCTGATACATTCCCTGATCGTTACACTGGTAAACTAAATCGTGATGTTCCCCAAATGAACCTTTAAGAGAAAATGAAAGGGATATTTTTTCTTTTCTTTAATCATCCTCAAACTTGCACATTTCGTTTCGTCAATTATTTATTATTCAATAGAGATTACTGTGTTCCTTCTGAATAATTTATTTTTAGTTTAGTTTATTCAGTTCCCGTTAGCTCTGTCATGTCTATGCATCTGTCAAAAATTACTTCGATTGACTGCATTGGTTACTAGTTTTTTTTTAATTTAATTTTATTTTTAATTTTTTTATTTAAAGGACACAAAAAAAAAATAGCATCCTTAATACATTGGAATAAAGCACCTCTAAATTAAATCATATCTATATACAGTGGCTCCCAAAAGTGTTCGTGCACTTACGAATTTCAATGAAATAGGGGTCTATCCATTAATTAAAATGAATATTTCAGAATGGGTATTTAATAATAAGATCTATAATCTATTCTTAACAAAACTACATGAAATATTTTGAAAACATAGTAAAACTTTATTTTTAAGAAACAAATAATCAAAAAGTAACAAAAACTTTATCTCACAAAAGTCATCGTACACTGAAATATTTTCGGATAAATTCATAATTAAAATTATCTTCTGGCGCTTTATTTTTATTTTTGAATTTTAGTGGCATTTAAAATATCGTATTGCTTTAATTTTTGCTTGCCTACTCCGTAATATTCTATTTATTATTTAAAAATATCTCGTAGTCGTAAACAAACAACAAACATCATCCGAAAATTGATTAGTTTTCGCCATGGTAGTGGTAAATCAGTTCGGAATATTGCTAAATTACTTAATTTATCCCATTCTACTGTGCAGTATGTGAAAAAACGCTTTAAAGAAGAAAATTGGATCAAAAACAAGGTAAGAAAAGGCCGACCGGCAAAGTTAACAAAACGTGATCAGAGATTTATAATTAGAAAATTTGTGAAAAATTCACGTTTGAGTGCTGTAAAAGTTTCTGCAGAATTCAATGAAACATTTTCTACTTCAATTTCACCTGAAATTTTTTGACTAATTCTCAGAACAGCTGGATTACATGGGCGTTCTGCCCATAGAAAATTTTTTGTGAGTGAGAAAAACAGAAAGTTTAGGCTTCCCTTCGCACTATCAATGATAAATAAGCCCCAAACCTATTGTAATAATGTCTTATTTGCCGATGAAAATTTTTGGTGCTGATGGGCGTGTAATTCTATGGAGAAGACAAAAATGAGGAACTTAATCCCAAGAACTTAGTAGGAACAGTTAAGCATGCCGGTGGAAGTATCCTTGTGTGGGGGTGCATGTCAGCATCAGGACTAGGAAATTTGGTATTTATTGATGGCATAATGAATCATGCTGTTTTTATAAATATTTTAAGAGACAATTTAAAATTATCGGCTCAAAATTTGGGTATTGGAAACAACTTTGTTTTTTATCAAGATAACGATTCTAAGCACACGGCTCTCAACGTTCGCATCTGGTGTCTCTATAATTGTCCACAAGTTTTGAAAACACCACCTCAATCGCCAGATTTAAACCCAATAGAACATATTTGGAGAGAACTGGAGGTTCGAGTACGGAAACACGACATTCACACGAAAAGCGAACTAAAAATAATTATGATGGAAGAATGGATGAACATTGATGCAAAAATTACAAAAGAACTAAAGCAATCTATTCCCAGACGTTTAAAAGCTGGTGTGGATGCTAAAGGATATCCTACTAAATATTAATTTAACGAAAAATTAGAATATTTACTAATATGTAGAGATTTTTTACAAGTGTACGATGACTTTTGTGAGATAAAGTTTTTGTTACTTTTGGGATGATTGGTTTCTTAAAAATTAAGTTTTACTATGTTTTCAAAATATTTCATGTAGTTTTGTTAAGAATAGATTATAGATCTTATTATTAAATACCCATTCTGAAATATTCATTTTAATCAATGGATAGACCCCTATTTCATTGAAAATCGTAAGTGTACGAACACTTTTGTGAGCCACTGTATATAAAACAGTTCCGTAACTGACTCATTCATTCACTGACTGACTGACTGACTGACATACAACGCACAGACCAAACCGCTGGACCTAAAGGGCTGAAATTTTGCATGGCGATTCTTTTAATAGTGTAGGGGTGCACTAAGAAAGATTTTTCAAAAATTCTTCTTAGATTTTTTAAATTAAATTTTTAAGCTGTTTTTTAAACTTTTTTTACGTTTGCATTTAAAATAATACATTGAGGGTTATAAAATTTATATCACGAGAAAGATCATAAAAATTCCTTCAAAATGAAATTTTTTTCGAATTTTTACCTCCATTTCCTGATTTTTGGTGAATTTTTAAAGATTAATTTTTAGAATTTAATTTATTAAATGCCGATCACGTGATTTCTTTTTCTGGTACTTTCAATAAATTTATCGTCACGTGCGTAACAACTAAATAGACAAAAAAATGTTTTTTTCTCTTTCTAATGCAGCAGACGATTGGATATTATCCAAAAAAAATGCATATCCCTTACGATTTTTTTATAAATATATATAGATAGATAGATATATATTTTACATCAATTGTATACATTGATCATCGCATTTATTATAAATATATATATTTATTTTTTGGCATAAATTGCATACGTTGACTGTTGTATTTAATTTGAATGTACTCTGTAGCGAAGCGCGGGTTTTCAGCTAGTATATATATATATATATGTGTGTGTGTGTGTATTCAGTGGGTGCAAAAATATTTGCACGTAAAGTTTTTCTATTATATCTTGTAGAAATGAGTAGATAATTTAGATCATGTTCTGTTACAACTGCCACATTACGTAAATTAAGTAAGCTGAGGATGGAAAAATCTAAAAATTTGGAAATTGGTAGCATTATCAGTTGAAAATACAAACTTAAGAAACAAAAAGTACTTTTACATGTATGATTAACTGTAGGAAATGCTTATTTATAGATTCTGAGAAATCATACATCTCGACGTCTTAGTCAATTGACTTCAGCAAAGATTATATAAGTGATGATAATGATGTCTTTAAAATTTCCTGACGTAACAATATACCTCCTAAAGGGAGTGTGCTATCCGATTCTCTGCGGGAAGGTATAATTTCACGTCATTTGGAAGGTAAAAGAGATCGTGACATCAGAACGATGTAAGAAAATGATTTTCTACCGTTAAGTATGTAATTTAGAGGCATAAAATCCTAATTGCAACCAATATGGCTCCTTCCAGGTCACCTCAAAAATTTATCCGATAGAGGTCATTGATTCATTATTGAACAAGGGTGTATAACTCCATGTGCAAGTGCCCAAACATGTGCTGAAATCATTGCTGAATCAACAGGTAAACGTGTTTCTGCATCTACTAATGGAAATGTTTTGATCATCACGTTAGGGTACCAAGGAAAAGAGCATGGGGAAGGTAACACGAAGAAGTGCTTGCTGTTTACTAAAACGTATATACACAAACCTACTGATTTTTTGAAAAATGTATTATTGACTAATAATAAGATCAAATTCAAACTTTTTGGCTCAGATGGCAATAACACAATTTGGCGTCACCCTTATACGGAACTGAAACCAAGAACCATTTCCTCTAGGTTAAATATGGAGGAGATCGTGTTAACCTGTTGGTCATGATATAGTGTCGTAATATGGAATTGGTAACTTTATTATAGGAAGTACAGAGAAATTTACTGCACAATTTAGGGCATAGAGACTCAAATCTAGGAACTGAAAACACTTATCTCCTACACGATATAAATCCTAATTATACTGCTCATATTACTCGAGAATAGCTGTTATTATAATGTCAAAAGAAGATTAATTATACCTCCCTAGTCTCCTGATTTAAATGCTATTAAAAATTTTTGGCACAATCTGGACTTAAAATTTCGAAAGCGTCACATTACCAGCACAGTTAAGCTATATTAAGTAATCGAAAGTAAATGGGCATTTTATTTCATTGCGAATTTATCGAAAATTCCCTAAGAGCAAATATTTTTTGAACCCACTGAATACACACTGTAATGTGTTTCTCACAAATATGGTTGACCTCCACGATGAATCACTCTACTTTTCATGAAAATATTATTTTTCTTAGGGGGCGCAGGACCTTGAAGCTCGACGAAATGACTATAAATATAGTATAATTCTAACCACAAAAACTCAAATAATATTAGAAAAAGAAATTTTCTTTCTTTATACTTATAAATTACATATCTGTAAATATGTCATATATAAAAGTGGGAATTATAAATCTATAAATAATTTTCAAATTAGCATTTTAGAATTTTATATGATTAACTGCCAATTTGAGTTTGTGCAGCATTTCTTTTAAACTATCAATAGGAATCTGATAAATGTACACTCGTATGTATATTTCATGGTACTCTACATTTTAAAACTAGAAAAATGAGCTAAGCAGAATTTGGTTTTGGTAGCGGAGTACCTTGGCCTGACGGCTTTATCTCCTGTAAGTACGATAATTGTTATCACGGTGGAAGTGCTCATTAGTTAAAGTTTAAAAGAAAAAATTAAAATAATTAAGAATAAGAATACGCGATTAAGTAAAAAAAAAAAAAAAATGTAAATTTACTAGAGTAATAATTAAAATTTAAATTAAGTAAATTAATAAGTAAATAATTAATTAAGAAAATTAATTAAGTAGTAGCAATAATACAAAGTAAGGAGTAATAGGCCCCAAGAAAGCCAGTATTTCATCGTACAGAACAAAATTTTTTTTTTTTGATTTTGTAAGTTTTTCTAATTTTTTTTGATTTTTTTTCAAGTTTTAATATATTTTTCCGAAGTCGTGAACTGCAGTAAATAAAAAAAAAAGGCCCGCAGGACCATACACTTCGAAAAGAAATAACTATGGCATACGCATTAGGACAGCTAAATGTAGCTTGAAATTTGGAAAAGTGAAAGGGCTCCGGCTGGGATCGAACCCGCAACGAGAGCGACTCCGAGCCGGAGCGAACGCGCTGTGCTATGATAAGCACGAGTAAGAGTAGCATGGTGCGATTAATGGCACGGTAAGGGAATTAAAGTTAGCTTTTTAGGAGGCAGGCCCGAGGGCGCTTACGATTAGCTCTGCTAGAGTAATCGTAAGAAAAATGAGCAATTCTGAAATACTTGTTTTATGTGGGAAAATTATGGAAATAATTGTGGTAATTTTTGAAGTTTTCCAATTTTATGCTCAATTTTTAATTTAAATAATATTTATTACAATTTATTTGGTTTTACATCACAGTTAAATATATTACAGGTGTATTCTGACCATTAATTACTTTCTGTAATCCTATATCTCAATTTTATGATGCGCAAAGGCCTTTATGATTTTAACCACCAGTTAATTATATAAAATTCTAAACTGTTAATTTGAAAATTACTTATAGATTTAAAATTTCCATTTTTAGATATGACATATTTAAAGATATGTACTTTATATGTATAAAGAAAGAAAATTTCTTTTTCTAATATTATTGGAGTTTCTGTGGTTAGAATTAGACCATACTTATAATCATTTCGTCGAGGTTCAAGGTCCTGTGCCCCCTTAAACGCGGAACCTTTCTTCTTACTTGATGTGGGCTCCATTTATTTGCATTTATTCCATTTATCCCCAAGTTACGCGAGGTTTTCTTTTTGCTCGTTTTATCTTTTTAACTATGACCTTACTAACCAAAATCTTCATGTCTCAAACTGCATGACTGTGTTAATGTAAGGCTTATCGCTCTTTTTATATAGAATTTTGCATGTATCTTCAAGTTTTCCATAAGGATAACTTTTACTACACTTCCTAAAGCAGACAGATTACCATGCATACATTTTCATTTCGTTAAAACTGAATTTTACAATGGGGAAATATATATTTTTTTCAACCTCGGTTTACTTTTTATCCGTATCTTCTCACGCTGTAACGTGGAAAATAATTTCAAATTAATCCTATTAAGCTAAATTAAATTACCTTTTTGGGGAAAGAGATAAAAATTAGGTCTCTTGCGAGCCCACGACTAATCTAAACTAAGAATCTGGAACTTCTCAAATGTTCCTTAAATTTACATTTTTATGTTATGTTTCGATTTACTGAAATTAAATAAAATAAATTTTAAGTTCTTCATATAATTTTGTACCGATTTTTTTTCTTGCAGTTCTGTAACTGCATTAAAAGCTTCTTGATTTTGCCTTCGATAAAATTTAATATCATATCATCAATCTTACTTTACCCTTTTTACGCATTATTTCTCTAAAAAACCAGAAGTAAACTAACATAAGTGCATCTTTATTCACACAAATAAAAATTTTAAAGAAATAATTATAATTATTTCTTTAAAAATTTCGGAGGGACGGAGACGGGGAGGTGTCACAGGGGGGTATTCTGTAGGTTTCACCGCGGTAGAATGATGGTCCGGCAGGGAGGGAAGAAATTTAACGCTGAAAAAAAAATTATGTTAAATGTTCATAAAAATCCAAGTAAAATTGAATTTTTCAAGAAAAAGGGTCGTCATAGAAATTTTTCATTATCTATATATTTAAGTTGCAAAGCCGACTTTTTGGGCAGTCCGTAAGAGAAAACTATTGCATAAATTTATTTCATTATGGTCTTAAACGAAAGATTGTAATTTGTAGATTTGTCAAATTTGGTTTTTGCAACCACAATTTCTCTTAATTAGCGATAATTTGCATTTAAAAATTTATAATTCTGTGCATGCTCAGTGGCATGTTTAAATCTGTCTTTAGAAACTCACTGTTTCTGCGCATGCTCAGTGACATGTTTTAATGATAAACACGTTTATTCCGCGGAGGCTCTCTAGATCTCTCTCTGCCAATTTTATTTTTATGATAATTATGTTTGTGAAATATAAGATTAAAACTCATGGAAATTGTTTATCTCGCGCTGTTTTATTAGCGATAATTTACAATTAAAAAAATTGTTTTCTGAGCATGCTCAGTGACATTTTTAAATCTGGCCTTAGATATTCACTAAGCCCGAGGCCGCTTTAACACATTAATTTGTTTCTGCGCATTATTAGGATTTTCGACATTTGGCAATGATGTGTTGAGTATAATTTGTGTATTTTTACATTTGTTTACTATCTAGCCGTCATGTTTTGACGGGTACCAACTAGTTTTTTTTTTTTTTTTTAAACAGAACCCCAAAAAAAAATAATAAAATATATAATAAAAATAAAAAAAAATTAAAAAAAATATTTAAAAAAAAAAAAAAAAAAAAAAAAAAAAAAAAAAAAAAAAAGTTCAGATATCAATTCCCTTGTATTTTTTTCATCGCAGGCCTGTTTTATTAATAATCGCATTGAATGTGCAATTTCTCCCCTCCCCCCTCACGTTCACATTTCTTACTTATCACCAAAATATATTCAACGCTGTTTTGATTTTGCCAACTAAATGAAAGAAAATATTAAAATCTTAAAAACAGTGCAAAATTAAATTTAACTGAAAATTTCTGTTGAGGCAGAATGGAAAATTATTCCTCTGATAAAAACTTTTCTCGTGCACAAAGAGATTAATGATGAAAGATCAAATCTGAAACCCAGTTCATTGATTCCGGTGTGAGGAACGGCATTCAAAAAGGGGATGATCTCAGAACATCGGATCGCTCATCTGAGAGCCATCCAAGTGTTTGGGTTTTAATTACAATCTTATGCACTCTTATCTTACCCAAAAATTCTTCTTTAGCTAAGCCCAAGCTTTTCCTTCCTAAATGTTCTCTAAAAATGTATTCCATTACATTTATTAATTAAATTTTTTTGTTTTTAGATTTTTTAAAGATTTCTCTTCAAATATAATTAAAGATCCTGAACGAATGATTATCCTTTGCTGTTGTTGTGTTATTCCCTTGCGTATAAATTTTTCGAGAATAGAAAACACCAGAGCCATGTTTTTGGTGGGGGGGGGGGGGGGGCGCTTTCTCCCCAATGCAAACACCTGTGGCCTATAGAGAGAATCGAGCGTTTCCTCCCCACAGTCGTTTTAAGAGACAAACTTTTTCAGCGGACAATAAAGATGGCCGGAACACTGGTTAATTTTGGCGTGATTTCAATCTATTCTTTCGGACAATTTCTTTAAATGCAAAAAAGAAATTACTAGTTTGCACATGTATCGAATATTTGCCCTCATAGGAATCTTGCTCCTCCTAGACATCTGACATATTTAAGTCCGGGGCAGGACTCCCAGACCTGGGTTTTTAAATCCAGATCTGGGTTTTTCAATGACCATGTGGATGCAAGCCTTTTTTTTTTTCGAAAATATCTCAAAATCTTGGTTTTTCAATTGCAAATTCTAAATATAGCAAAAAAATTAATATATATATTTCTAAACATAAGCATAATTTAATAACAATAAGACAGTTAATCTATATATATAAAACAGTTCCGTAACTGACTCATTCATTCACTGACTGACTGACTGACTGACATACAACGCACAGACCAAACCGCTGGACCTAAAGGGCTGAAATTTTGCATGGCGATTCTTCTTGTGGTGTAGGGGTGCACTAAGAAAGATTTTTGAAAAATTCTTCTTAGATTTTTTTTAATTAAATTTTTAAGCTGTTTTTTAAACCTTTTTTACGTTTGCATTTAAAATAATACTTTGAGGGTTATAAAATTTATATCACGAGAAAGATCATAAAAATTCCTTCAAAATGAAATTTTTTTTCGCATTTTTACCTCCATTTCCTGATTTTTGGTGAATTTTTAAAGATTAATTTTTAGAATTTAATTTATTAAATGCTGATCACGTGATTTCTTTTTCTGGTACTTTCAATAAATTTATCGTCACGTGCGTAACAACTAAATAGACAAAAAAAATATTTTTTTCTCTTTCTAATGCAGCAGACGATTGGATATTATCCAAAAAAAATGCATATCCCTTACGATTTTTTTATAAATATATATATATAGATATATATATATATATATATTACATCAATTGTATACATTGATCATCGCATTTATTATAAATATATATATTTATTTTTTGGCATAAATTGCATACGTTGACCGTTGTATTTAATTTGAATGTACTCCGTAGCGAAGCGCGGGTTTTCAGCTAGTCTATATATATAAAACAGTTCCGTAACTGACTGACTCACTGCCTGACTGATTGACTGACTGACATACTACGCACAGACCAAACCGTTGGACCTAAAGGGCTGAAATTTTACATGGCGATTCTTCTTATAGTGTAGGGGTGCACTAAGAAAGATTTTTGAAAAATTCTTCTTAGATTTTTTGAAATTAAATTTTTAAGCTTTTTTTGTAGAACTTTTTTTACATTTGCATTTAAAATAATAATTTGAGGGTTATAAGATTTATATCATGAGAAAGATCATAAAAATGCCTTTAAAATGAAATACTTTTCGAATCTTTACCTCAATTTTCTGATTTTTTGTGAATTTTTAAACATTAATTTTTAGAATTTAATTTATTAAATGCTGATCACGTGATTTCTTTTTCTCGTACTTTAAATTAATTTATCGTCACGTGCATAACAACTAAATAGACAAAAAAATATTTTTTTTCCTGCTAGTGTGGCAGACGATTGGACATTATCCAAAATAATATTAAAATGCAGTAAAAGATATGTTCCTCAAACTGTACTATATTAACTGTACTATATTATTTAGTATGTTCTATTAGATTTAATTTGAATATTTTCTTCTACATTATTTTGTCTATAAAAATATCCGTTACGATTTTTTATAAAGATATTTTTCCGTTTTTTTTTACATCAATTACCTACATTGATCGTTGAATTTATTATAAATACATTTAAACATATTTTTGGCATTAATTGCATACATTTACCGTTGTATTTAATTTGAATGTACTCCGTAGTGAAGTACGGGTTTTCAGCTTGTATTTTTATAAAAATACAGCTTACAGTGATATTAGTGTGAGTTTGAATGTAAAATGGACGCCCGATGGCGTAGTGGTTAAAAGCGTCTGCCACCATAGGTCCAGGATTCGACCCTGCGACTAGGCAAGGTCGACTCAGCCTTTCATCCCTTGAGTGGGTCGATAAAATAAAGACCAAGCATGCTTGGGAACTAAACTCTGGTGGTCCCACGTCAGGTTGACCACCTGGCTGAGACATATGCCGTATGGCACCCGAAACCCACGGTCTAGAAAGCGGAGATGGATACCGCCGGGCTTGATTCACAGCGCACTGTTGCGTTAGTTTAGGTTTTAGAATGTAAAATGATCTAATGAATTTTAAATTATACAAGTGGGAATCATTGCGAATGAATTGGGACAGATCTCCGTCATACCAAACCATCCCAGACTGTTGGTATTTGTTACGTAACATCAAGGATGTATCTAATAATCCCAATAACGAAATCTTATCAAGCTCCATTACCCATTTGACTATTTTACGTCACTCTTCTGAGTGCATAGAAAGTTTTTTTCCATAAGTTAATAGATCCTCAACAAAAGACCCAAATTCTCTTAAAACTGAAATCGTAAACGATCGTATGATGCCAAACAAGGCAGTACATAGATATCATCAAAATTGTCCTAATACCTAAAGCAGAACTGGTAAAAGACGTAATAGAAGGAGTGTGTTATTCACGATAAGAAGGACGCATTAAAAATGTTTTTAAAAAACTTTTAAAAACCCTTCAGAAAATTAATTTGCAGATTAAGGATTATATTGGAAAATTTGATAGTTAAATAAAATAATTTTAATTTAACTTCAAGTAATCTTAGAAAATGGGGTGTGTATTATCCTATTTATATTTTTAATAATTTTTAATAAAAACAATAAATTTTTTAAATAGCTGGGTTTTTTTTAGATGCATTCTGTGTTTATAACATTTTTGAAGCTGGAAGTCCTGGTCTATAGCATTCCTTTTATGTGCAGATGAGTGCATAGGCGAGTAATTATAATGCGGAGCGAGAGATTCTCAACAAATACCCATGACTGCATGTTGGAAGGTGTTGCTTTGTAGTTCCTTTGTTTCGGTGAGTGCATAAAAGTATGATAAATACACTGCTTTCACGATTTACGTTTAAATCCTCGTACTGGGATCATTTCACCCTTTGTTCTCAATAAAGGAGTCGTAAATCCAACTACCGAGCAAAGTGGCTCAAAAATATATCATTTGTAGGTTGAATCTCTTGTGAGTTATACCATGAAAATGATTTATCAAATTGCTAAAATTTTATTTCAGAGATTAGTTAGACTATTTTTACTAATTTTATATATATAGATGGAAAGAATGACTAAAACAGTTCCGTAACTGAATGACTGACTGACAGATAACACACAGACCAAACCGCTAGACCTAAAGGGCTGAAATTTTGCTTGGCGATTCTTCTTATAGTGTAGGGGTGCACTAAGAAAGATTTTTGAAAAATTCTTCGTAGATTTTTTAAATTAAATTTTTAAGCTGTTTTTGTAACATTCTTTTAATTTTGCATTTAAAATAATAATATGAGGGTTATAAAATTTATATCACGAAAAATATCCTAAAAATTCCTTTAAACTGAAATCTTTTTCGAATTTTTACCTCCATTTTCTGATTTTTGGTGAAGTTTTAAAGATTAAATTTTAGAACTGAATTTATTAAATGCTGATCACGTGGTTTCTTTCCTTTTTGTGATACTTTAAATTAATTTTGCGTCACATGCATAACAATGAAATAAATTGGCAAAAAAAATTTATTTCTAATGTGGCAGGCAATTGAACATTATTAAAAAAAAATATTAAAATTCAGTAAAAGAAATGTTCCTCAAACTGTATTATATTAACTGTGCTATATTCTTTATTACTATATTAACTGTACTATATTAACTGTGGTATATTCTTTAGTATGTTCTATTAGATTTAATTTGAATATTTCCTTCTACATTATTTTGTCTATAAAATTATACGTTACGATTTTTTATAAATATTTTGTTTTGGTTTTATTTGACATTTTTTGCATACAATGACCTTTGCATTTAATTTGAATGTACTCCGTAGCGAAGCATGGGTATTCAGCTAGTCACTTATAAAAATGAGGGACATTTTGTTGACCTTTACCATCGATTATCCAATATGATTCATTTCCAGTGGGGCTTCTGGGTATAAGCTAAGTGTTTAAATTTTTATTTCTCTTTCAATCATTATTTTGTGGTGTACTTAAGAATGCATATTTAATATGTTGTTAATTATGCTCCCTGGTAAGAGTATCCAGACCAAGGCCATATGGGCTTGCGGGCTGAGGGGTGCGGTTTCAATTTACAATAGCATCACAAGTGTCGGAGTCCGCCGTTAGTCAGGTGCCACCGCAATTTTCACCAAGCACTCCCAGGAACGACATCTGGGGTGGCCGTATCTTTTCCCACCCTCTCTGACTTCATAGGAGGACTTTCAAGTCTACAGATATAACGTGTTCATATCTGGCATAGACACGGAAGTATTTAACGGTGGCGTCGGGATTCGAACCGGGTCACCTTCGGTGCTGAAAGCTGAGGCACTACCACTCGGCTACCTCGGGCCTTTTTATTTAGTATAAATGTAAGTGCTGATTATCTACCTTTATATCTCTGTTATAGTAATAAAAACCACCGTTATTATTAACTAAAAGTTCAGAAATTTAATTCCTTAGTCGTCAAAGAATGATTAAACTTTTCCTTACGGGGTGAGACAAGAATACGCGCCCAAGAATATATATATATAATATATATATATATATATATATATATATATATATATATATATATATATATATATATATATATATATATATATATAAATATATATATAATATATATATATATAATATATATTATATATATATATATATATATATATATATATATATATATATATATATATATATATTTATATATATATATACATACATACACACACACAAAATTTCCCATTCTAAAGAGGGAATAGGAAAAATGGGTCCCGTAAGCTAAAGGTTAATCAGTACCTTCCACGATCCATAAAACCATCCTGTTTCTTATTTGAGAATATAATTAGCCAAATTATATCAAAATTTTGCCCTTTAGTCATTTTCGCGATGAAAATTAATACATATTTTTTTATTTACCTTAATTACTCCTTTTCTACTCCAATTGCTTTGCTTCTCATCATTATTAGCCATAAGGTTTCACTTTCATCACGTTAACAGATTTACGATTTTAAACTTGAAAGAGCTTGCCGAAATTTCCAGTAAAACAAAAGATATATCAATACCTTGGTAACATATAGCAGGGTCGGGAATGGACAATGTATTTATTCAATAACACACTGGTGCGTACTTAAACAACTTGATGTGTATCTCGAACAAAGTCCATTTTTAACGTAGGATTGTGTTCCTCAATAACGGTACTCCGGAGAGAAAAAAAATTGTCCTGCGTCGCGAGTTATAATTTTGGCAGCGCTGCAACCAAGTAGCATTAAGTAATTAAACAGAAATGTACCAAAATGCGTCAAAAGTAAATAAATAAATATATATATATATATATATATATATATATATATATATATATATATATATATATATATATATATATATATATATATATATATATAAGACAACGTAACTAACTGACAGATAACGCACAGACCAAACCGCTGGACCTAAAGGACTGAAATTTTGCACGGCAATTCTTCTTATAGTGTAGGGGTGCACCAAGAAAGATTTTTGAAAAATTCGTCTTAGATTTTTTTTTAAATTAAATTTTTAAACTGTTTTTGTAACATTCTTTAAACTGTGCATTTAAAATAATGATTTGAGGGTTATAAAATTTATATCACGAAAAAGATCATAAAAATTCCTTTAAAACGAAATCTTTTTCGAATCTTTACCTCCATTATCTGATTTTTGGCGTATTTTTAAAGATTAATTTTTAGAATTTAATTTATTAAATTCCGATCACGGGGTTTCTTTTCTTTTTGTGATACTTTAAATTAATTTTGCGTCACGTGCATGACAACGAAATAAATTGACAAAAAAAAATTAAAATACGGCAAAAGATAAAATTTAACCACTAGAACAATTGAGATGGAAGTTTTTTAAGAATTTAATTCAAATTAGTATGTTTTATGGATATTAAACATACAAATTAATTGCATACATTGACCGTTGTACTTAATTTGAATGTACTCCGTAGCGAAGTCCGGATGTTCAGCTAGTAAATAAATGAAAGAGGTAAGCAAGCGATAAGTAATCTTACGTTAATAACCCGCGGTAATTTCGTTAGAGGAGACTACCTGAAATATTTTTTTTAAACTAAGTTGCCCTGTTATTACATTGGCAGATTTGCGTTTCTAACCCTTTTCAGGTTTACTAAAACTTCCTAAAAAATGAGAAATAATTCAATGCTTTGAGAACCTTTAACAGAAGAAAATTAAACAAGCCATATAACGGTGCCACGGTGACATTTGAAGAGAGTATGATAAAATAAAGCATTTATTAACACGTATTTAAAATGCTCACCAAGGTGTTGATAAATGGCACATTTTCGAGTTTGTTTTATACTCATTTCAATTTTAATTACTCATATTCAGTCCCTATTCCCATTGTGTATAGATATGTAAATACAAGTATTGATTATCTACTTATACAAATATAAGATGTAATGAATAAATACTATCTTATTGTTTTGTAAGTACTACAAATATTAACTGAGAACTCTATATATTTCATATCAGAATGTTCCATATTTTTTTCTCTTTTGAAAAATGGTATGAATAAGGGTAAAGATAGCAGAAAATCGCTTATCACTGCAATTGATAACGGGTAAGATTATAAACGGGGCCTCTCTCATGGGGGACGGTCCCCAAATTTAACTCCGCTTTCACGCGTAAGTTTTCAAACCTTTTAGGACAAGAATGGTGGCAAGCGTTTTCTCTTGGACGAGCCCAAAAGTTTTAAAGACAAATATTCCATCAGGCTGACTTTTCATCTAGTTAAGAAGGGCAAACTTTCGATAGAAAATCATTATTAATATTAACAAATTTGTACAGTGCTGACAAAGCAAAATTTGCACAGATATAATAATAGCAGAAGTTGCATAGAATAAACAATAGAAAATTAATGTCATAATTGTTTAACAGAATTTTTGTTGATCAATATAAGTTGGAATTATAGTCAAATGCATCATCGGAACTGAATTATAAATCACTGCTAGTGTTTAATCTATATATATAAAACAGTTCCGTGACTGACTGACTCACTGACTGACTGATTGACTGACTGACATACAACGCACAGACCAAACCACTGGACCTAAAGGGCTGAAATTTTGCATGGCGATTCTTCTTATAGTGTAGGGATGCACTAAGAAAGATTTTTGAAAAATTCTTTTTAGATTTTTTTAAATTAAATTTTTAAGCTGTTTTAGTAACTTTTTTTAATTTGCATTTAAAATAACAATTTGAGGGTTATAAGATTTATATCACGAGAAAGATCATAAAATTTCCTTTAATATGAAATCTTTTCGAATCTTTACCTCCATTTTCTGATTTTTGATGAAATTTTAAACATTAATTTTTAGAATTTAATTTATTAAATGCTGATCACGTAGTTTCTTTTCTTTTTGTGATATTTTAAACTAATTTTGCGTCACGTGCATAACAACGAAATAGACAAAAAAAATTTCTTGCTAATGCGGCAGACGATTGGGCATTATCCAAAAAAATATTAAAATACAGTAAAAGATTTTTTCCTCAAACTGTACTCTATTAACTGTACTATATTCTTTCGTATGTTCTATTAGATTTAATATGAATATTTTCTTCTACATTACTTTGTCTATAATAATATCTGCTACGATTTTTTTATAAATATATATTTTTTTTTACATCAATTGTTTACATTGATCATTGTATTTGTTTTATATTTATATATATATATATATATATATATATATATATATATATATATATATATATATGTATGTATGTATGTATGTATGTATATATATATGTATGTTTGGGGTATATATATATATATATATGTATGTTTGGGGGGGGACAATTAAAAAATAAGTTTATTGGTTTGACAAAAATAATTAATCAGTATTTCGACAAAACCGAATAGTTTGTTTTGTATCTGACGTTTTGTTGTCATCAAGTAATGAAATTAAGTAGCTCGTGCTGACGTACTTCCTTTTGATTTTCATGTACAGCAGGGGTTCTCAACCTTTCAGGCTCTGTGCCCCCCTTTGAACACTGATGTGAGGTCGCGCCTCCCCCACCACCACCATATGTGGTCAGTACAAGTAGCACAATCCGAATTTGAAACTGAAGAAACTTATTAAATGAAAATATAGAATAAATAATTTCATACTCAAAATTTAATATTGCTACACATATCTTAATTTGGAATGTATTATTATTAGAACATATGAAATCAAAGAATTAAATACAGATCAAATATATTTGAGGTCATCAAGGATCTGGGTGAGGTCAGCATGTAATACCAGTCACTTTCAAAACATTAATGAGAGGGCTGGCACTGTTTGTCTTTGACAAGTTTTTGAATATTAGGTTGTAACTGTGACAAAGCACACCTCAGGTCACTTTCAACGTCCAGCTTTGCTCGATATTTTGACTTTGCTAATGCTGAAAATCCAGATTCACAGAGATATGTGGATGAAAACTGCGCTAAAAACCTCAAAGCTTCCAAGCAACAAAGGAGAATTTGAATGGAGAAAGGAGAAAATTAATAACAAAGGGAAAGCAGTTGAGCTAGAAACCGTTCTCAAGCTCTTGCAGTGTTGACAGACGTAATACAATTATCGTGTTCGTGTTCGTATGTCGAAAATACGTTACGGTTACATTGTGACCGCAAAATTGAGTACAGTAAATTACAGTTAGTTTTTCTTTTTATTTTATTTTATTTTTTAAACTCACGCCTCCCTTGAAATTCTTCTACGCCTCCAGGTTGAGAACCGCTGATGTATAGTAATACCCCGAAGTTACGAGATAGCTGGGAGCAACGAAAGATCGCGTAATTCAGGGTAAAACTTTGCATATAAATACAGATAAATTTTGTATAATTTGAACTTAGAACAACACCAGTTGAACGAAAAATAATTGTACTAAAATTAAAATATTGTATTACACATTAATATTATACATATATACAAGATATTTAAAAAAATTATTTTGGTGATTTTAAAAGATCCAATAAAGTAGTCTGCCGTATTAACGCCTTTTATTTCGCGATGAATTTCTTCATAGCAGACTAACATTTTTTTTATTCCCTGCTTTGTAGTGATCACGCTATCTTCATTAGAGTCTATATTCTCTAAAACCTGTAATCTCAAATGAGATAAGGCCTTCTGTCAAGTTTATAATTGTCATTAGGTTTCCTTGTGTAATTGGGTCTGAAGTGTCGGATTCGTAAGTGATGCTTTGGTCGCGTATCTCTATGAAATCATCGACTTTTAGCTCCTCAAGATGAGAATCCAACAGCTCGTTGACATCATCTCCATCGACTTCCATATCTGATTGACTAGCAAGATCGACAACTTCTATCACACGAGCAATATGATCAGCTTCAATATGATCAGCTTGTTTCCGTCTCGTTTTTAAAAAAGTTTCTTCCAGACACCATTTAAAGTTTTTTTTTGGAAATTTCATTCCAAGATTTAAAAAAAGGGGGAAAATGGGCAAAATCAAAAACTGCGTAACTCCGAGTTCGCGTAAGTTGGGTATTACTGTATTTGAAAACACAAAATTAGAAGGCGCTGACGTCATTTAAAAAAAAAGAAAAATAAAGAAAGTAAAAAACCTTAGGACTCCGCCATGAGGTTCGACTATCATACATTAATGCTGAAAAATAACCGTTTTTATTTCTCAAGTACGTTAAGGTAAGAACGTAATGATGATCTCCCAGCCACATGTGTTTGGTTTCTTCTCACTTGAAATACCACTCGCTACTCGCTACACCGAGATTCGAGCCTGGGACCTTCAGTTTTTCCCATCGGCATGCTTATCGATACCCTAATACATGATCGTCATTACTAATAAGCATTTCGTGTCTAACACTGTGCTACATTTCTCAATTCACATTTTTTCTTTCGCTTTTAAAACGACTAAGCTTGATTGGGAACAGGGCCCGACTTTGACCCAATGGGTCCCTGGGCAAAGCAGACTTCGGGGTCCCCTCCAAGGACAGATCCAGAGGAGGGCACATCCCCCCCCCCAGGACCAGATTTCCACATGAACATATGGGACACTCACCCAGGTCCCCCATAAATTGGGACTGGATATACAAAAAAATTTTGACCAACAAGTCAAAAATTTGAAGAAAAGAAAATAATAATAAGTGTTAATTTATTAATTTAGTTTTTAATGTTAATAAATTCATGAAATTTTCTTTTGAAATTCAAAATAGATCACAGTCTGAAGTTATTACACCCCCCCCCCAAAAAAAAAAAAATTAAACCAGAAACGCTTACGGATGTAAGTATGCTTTCACTATAGTCGGTGCACTGTACCCCATCCAGGATTTTTTTCTGTATCTGCCACTGCCCCCATTTACTGTATTAAACAAAATCCAAATTTCAAAAAAATGTACAACTTAATACTTAATTAGGGGGCCCCATAATTTTGGGGGCCCTGGGCAAGTGCTCCACTTGCCCATGCGAAATCTGGGCTTCATCGGGAATCTTCATACTTCCCGGTCAGGTGTGTTCAGGGAAGGCTTTGAGCTGATAAAGACCCTGATTGGGCTGTTATCAAATACACGCAAAAATTCATTGTAACATACCCCGAACCAGTGTAGGTTTTATGGGAACAGACCATGATGATTTTTATTTTCTCCGGACCTTAATAATAAGTCTGTCGGTAATTTATTCCATTTGCAGGAAAGTGAGTCAAAATGAGGCCTTCGTCATACCGCCAGTATAGCCTTAGGGGAAAAGGAAGATTTGTGCGGATCGAAGGATTTGACTCGTACCTAGCGTTACAGTGACGTCAGTTACGCAGAAAGGCATTTTGCCTGAACTCGTGACAGTAACTCACGGTCAAAATGATTTCCGAGTCGTTGAAAAATAAATTAATAAATAGAAGCTTAATAGGATAAAGATCTGTTCGAGATTTAATTTATCAAAATATGGTTAACACCGGCCTTTTCAAGAAGTCCCCATGACTTACATTAAGGATATTATTCCTAACAAATTATCCTCTTCACTAAATCCTTACAAAGTTATTAAAACAAGTGGTTTTCGTACTATTGTCTCTTCAAATATAGTCATTTCTTTTATCCTTAGTTTACTGGTAACCTTAGAGAAGGATAATTTTATCAGTAATGGTGCTTTATGTACGAGTATATGTTTGGTCCATTAAGGCTGCTATTTACTAACCCCATTGGATTCGCTCACCTCAATGTTAACCTATGGAGAAAATTTGTCCACGTATTGCCGACTTCGATTCAAAGATTTTAAAAAATAAATTGTACTCCGTCATAGAGAAATGAATTTTACATTTGTGTACATTTTTCGTTTTTTAAAAAAACTGCAATTAATATTTTAAAATTTAAATTATTCGGGGGAAAATCTGGTATAGTGTGTTTTAAACGCTCATAAATTCCTTCGGTGGACGAAATTTATAAAAGGAATCCTGTAGCGCTTTGCAGAAAAGTTCAGGCTATCTGACAATACCAATTTTAGTTTATTATCAGCATTTATGTACCTGTAAATAGTTGACAAAAATATATTTTAAATAAAAAAATTGGGGACAGCGCTTAACCCCCCTATAAAGAGAGAGCCATTACAATCCCTCAAAATGTCAATCCTAAGGGGGTGGAATTCTCGAACTGTCAACTGGACGCCTCCTACCACAAGAGTCTGCAAGAAGAAGAAAAGAGAAATACGATTTTTTTTTCTTAGTACATAGTAGCCTTAACTCACACGCACTTCAAGATACTCGTTTTTATTGTTCTCTGTTTCAAAATTAAAAACATGCCTATAGTAAAAATTTATTTAAATAGCTCACATTTTACAGCTTTTGATTGTAAACTTGAGATGCATGAAAAATGTTTTTGATCGACCTAAAAGTGGCCTTGGGTATGTTGTACCATTCCATCCCTATACATACTGTCATCTTCACTAAAGATTCTCCCAATGTTTATAAACTGTAAGATATTTAAGTTGGACATAAACGGCAATAATATTACATTAGGTGATACCACAGCCTCTCAACTTGTGAAGCAACTAAGCTCACGTTATGGTTAATATTTTCTTCTCTTTTTTTGTAACAGTCAAAATTTAATTTCATTCTTCCTCTAGACTTCTTTTCATCTCAATCACGGAGATATATTGTCACATTATTGAAGTGAGTTCCAAAATCGATCGGTGCTGAGATAAATCTCTAGTGCACGTAACCACACGGGTCTTTTCCATGAAGGCGGCTGCATTAACTTGGCATTAAAGGGACGTATAAATTGATTTTGCGAAGGCTGGAATACTTATTTATAAAATAAAGTACTATACACTTGATACCATGTTGTAGTTTTTAGACCGTGCAATTGGGGGAAAGCTGTTAATATTGCGCTCTGATGTAATTTCAGGAGGCTTTTATTTAAGACCTTGTTTGGGGGACAGCTGGTAATTCACTTGTTTTATGATGAATGAACAAGACGAAATCTGAAAGAGGAAGACATTCCAAGAGTAAAAACTAGCGTGAAGTTTTATAAAGGAAAGTAAAATCTGAAGTTTTTTTCTCAGCTATAGCCCTGTAGTTCGGAAAGAATAACTTAATTTTACTCTCATAATGGGCTTTAGAATAGAGTTCCCCGTTCTTAATTTTCCCTCCTCAGTTTTGCTTTGTTGGTCATTTGAAAGCCGACAATTCAACTAATAATTGAATTTCAATTTTTTTTTTTTTAACAGGCAATTTTTTTCCCTCCGGCGATTGTTGTTGAACAGAAGCTTCTTGCATCGGCAAACGGGTGGGCGGGAGGACTGCTCTGCTAATGAGGGAGTCTAACGAGAGGTTTCCAGAGCCGTGGGGTGGTGGTGGAGCTTCGGCAGTTCATCAGAGCTGGCGCATTCTGCGAGAACACATCCGCAAAACTCCCTAAATTAAACTCCCCGCGACGCCGGTGATGTATGGGCGCTTTCTCGAAGCGAGATTAATTCCTGAATTCCCTCAGAGGAATGAAGGGAATGCGAGGTTCATATCGCATCCCTCTCTCTCCCTTCTCGGCCATTCGTATCAAAGAATGCGGTGTGAGGACGAGTCTGGCGCGGAAAAGGACGCCGCTTTTTGTTTTTTGCCTCCGGAGAGGCCAATCGTCCGAAATCTCTTTTTTTTTCAATATATTGGACGGGCTTATCGTGACAGCTGGTGTCCTTGGGAGGTGAAATTTCCAGTGTGTGTCACCAGAGCCATACTGTTGAATAGGGCCAGATTTTTGTACCCCCTGGTCATAA